>JAODPA010109603.1:0-19784 GCA_025585075.1 Nepenthes mirabilis
TGTTTGCTCATCATCTTTTCCCTCAATGCCGTGATCCCATCCATAATCATCCCAAAAACCCTAATTTCATCCTCCATAAGTTTGGTGGTCCCACCATTCCTATTTCGATAAACCGACGTAACTTCATCATTCTCTCTCCAGCGTCTCTTTCGAGGTTCCAAGGCGGACGGATTTTTCCTTCAGCCCATATCTGTCACGCATTGTGGTTGTTTTTCTTTTTCTTGACGATTCTTCAACTCCGTCCTTGAACTTCAAAACCATGAATATATTAATCGTCACTACTTCTGCTCATTAACTTGTCGACATCTCGGTTCTGCTCTGCTTCAAACGAACTATTTCTTTCCCTTCACTTTTTTTCTCGATCTATTCTCTCTGGTTTCATCTTCAGTAAGCTTTTCTCTTTCTCAGCTTTACTACTCTATATTATCAACTGATATCCTTAATTTCATGTTATGGCTACTGGGTTTGTTAATTCTTACGGGTTGCTATTTTTTTTTTCTATAAATTGATCATTTCGGTGATAGATTTTGGATGGGATAAAGTGATTAGGGTGGGGTAATCTCTGAAATTATTTTCCATATTCAACTGGTGTTTCCACGAGAAACAAATATTGACGGAAGCGATGGAAGGACAAGATAGATATATAATACTATTGTGGTAGGTCTAATTGCATGATTTGATTTGTGATATCCAGTCTTGAACTGATTCTGTGCAGAAATGGCTACATAGCACATAGTTTATATTGGGCGTCTTCTTAAGTTTCTGTATTTATTTATTTATAATATATACGTTGTATCTTTAAGAAATTTAAGGGGATAACATGGCACGATATTTTTTTCTTCACTTGAAACGATGTGTAGCGGTTACTGAATTTCTTTTCCCAATAGTTGGTAGTATTTATCTGAAAACTGACTAGTGAAGAAACGAAAAAATGGGATTATATAAGTAAGACTAATGGCCTAATTGGGTTTGTGAAATCTGGCAAGTCGTAAATCAGTTATCACCATCGTGTTTACCGAGCCATGGATATTCTTGGGTTGTTTTTTCAACGACTGCCAGAAAAGATGATCTTATGAGAGGATATTGAATGAGATATCACCACCAAAAGGTCTCCCTAACGATGTTTCTGTTTTGATATTTATAAACCTTGTACTTGTTTGTTTTATGCCCGTGATCATTACATCATGATCTTAGAAAAGACAGTATTTCATATATTTTCTTAACTTAGAAAAGAAAATGCTCCATTTTTTTAATAAAAAATAAAAGAGTGTAGGTGAAGCCTTCTTTTGTATAATTTTCCCCCTCTTTTTTTGGTTGTCATCCCTTCTTCAGTCAACCGAAGTATTTAAGGTTGTCTTGTCTGTTTCAGCTAGTTTATACAGTTTCTCTTATACTATTCCTTCTGTTTAGTTGCATATTCTTTTTAAGATAACCCTTTTGGTTCTTTCTTCTGCTGTGTCAATATCTACTGTCACTACAATGTTTCTGTTGCTTGTTTTTCGTACATGTTGCTTGGGGATTCTCATGTTCTTCTGCATCAATTTTGGAAGAGCGACTAACTCCATTAGCTTAGATTTGTTGTTATCAATGCTGAGAAAGCTTTGGAATGGATATTGCTTCACTCGACCATATTTGCATAAATACTATGAATCTGATATTATTGAGTTACAAAAGTTATCTTCTTTTGTATTTTTGACCGATCATGGTTTCATATTCTGACAGTCTCTCGTTGCCAACTAAATCTAGGAAATTTGCACTCTCTATGTTCTGTTTAGATTTGCTAATTTTTAGACCCTTAAATTTCTAAATTTATTATTAAACTTGTTTTAGTCTCGGTGTGCATGTTCTGTGTGCTTAAATCCTAAGTTGATCCTCAAATGTTCTGCCTGGTCATTGCATATTGATATGTAGTTGCATGCTCTTCTCTTGTGCCTCTTGTGTGGACAAAGTGCTACAAAAAGGGATAGTTAGAAAAATGTTTTCTTGGATAATTCGCAAGCGACAATCTGTATGATGGGCAAATTTCTTTCCACACAGCACTATACTTGCAAAGTTTTGTTGGATAATACACAATAAATTATATCTTGTGCCTTTGTATACAAGTGCTACAAAAATGGAATGTTTGGAAAATTTTCTATTGGATAATTCACAAGAGACAATCTGTAGGTTGGGCCAGTTCATTGCCACAAAGCAGTAGACTTGCAGAGTTTTTAGGATAGTTCATTGTCGCTGCAGAATACTTTATCCATTTTCTAGATCTTAAGCTTCTCTACAATACCGATTTCTTATGAATATGTGCAAAGTAAGAAGCAAAAATATTTCGATAAAGACGTTCCTCGGTAACATCATAATGACTTTCAAATTGGATGAAAAGGATATGATTGTAGTTAGAGACTTAAACCTAAGCAATGGTAAGGCCGGATGCCCGTTGATACCTAGTTGTCAGTTTGGAATAAGTTCCTTCAAGTTAGTTGAACTTTGTTGGCAAGAAATTATTTACTCAAATGGAAAGAACGAAATCTCAGAAATAACAGGAAGCCTTAGACCTGAAGATATAACAATGAAGCTGATTCTAGACAATTTGAAGCCTAGAATTTGCATTGTTAATGCAGAGCCTTACTCTGGTTTCATATGTCATATCTCATTTGGCAGATTTTAGCTTTCTTTAAGTACATATTGTTATGTACTTAAAGATGAGTTTTGTCTGTGACATCACCCACTAATTAAAGATGAGAATTTCTTATGAATGTTAGTGTTTTGCTATTTTTTGATAAAGGCCACTAACAAGTTGACTGGCTTGTGCTATATTAGGAGGTATGGCGGAGAAAGTTGTGCCTAAACAAGCCCCTGCTTTTGAGTTTATGCTTTTTGAAGGGGATGCTGATCACATGAGGACCGTCATTGCAACACCGAATGAAGCTAGCCCATGGATCGATCCAACGACACTGAAACTTAGGCACAGAATTGGGAGGGGCTCATTTGGCGATGTTTGGCTTGCAACACATCATCAATCGGCGGAAGATTTTGATGAATATCATGAAGTGGCAATCAAGATGTTGAATTTAGTCAAGGAGGGTAATCTCAAGATTATTATGGACAGGTTTAGAGAGATTTTTTTCAAGTGTCAAGCTCTGGATAGTGTTTGTTGGCTTCATGGTATCTCTATTATACATGGAAAGGTGAGAACATCTGGTGTAATGTAAATGCTTCTTGTCTTCATTCTTCAGGTTTGCATTCTTCCTGGAAAGTAACTGTACTATGTATTCTTTCAGATAAGCATCATCATGAAATTTTATGAGGGATCTATTGGAGACAAGATGGCTCGCCTTAGAGAAGGGAAACTTTCGTTGTCTGATATTTTGAGGTGATGCTGGTGTGAGATAGATTGAAGTTTTGTTAAGTGAATAATGTAATATATTTGTTCTGGTTCTATGACTTGTCTAGGTATGGCAGCAACTTGGCTAAAGCTATCATGGAGATGCACTCACAAGAGATCATAGTTCTCAACCTTAAGCCCACTAACTTTCTTCTGGATGAGAATGACCGAGCTATACTGGGAGATGTGGGCATTGCTCATCTTCTTCTTGGAATTTCTTTGTCAAACTCAGATACAATTCACAGGCTTGGAACTCCTAACTACATGGCTCCAGAACAGTGGGAGCCAGAGGTAAGAGGTCCAATATCCATTGAGACTGACTCGTGGGGGTTTGGGTGCAGCATTTTGGAGATGTGGACAGGAGTTCATCCTTGGTCTGGGAGATCCATTCAGCAAATTCACCATTCAGTGGTTGTTGATCAAGAAAAACCACATATCCCAAGTGGCCTTCCTCCTGAGATTGAGAATGTGCTTGCCGGTTGCTTTGAATATGACTTCCGCAATCGTCCTCTAATGGATGATATTTTACGAGCATTCAAAAGGTAGGGACTTTGTTTACTGCTCTTCAAACACATTGAGACTTATGCCTTTTGCTATTCCATTTGGACATTCTGTCATACTTTGCTTGCTATTTCACTGTGATAGAGTATTTCCCATTAATTTTGTGAACTGTCAGTAAATAGGAAGAACATCTAGGTATGAAACAAATAGAAAATTTCCTCACAGTGGCTGAGTGTTCCTCATTATAAAGTAGGAAAAAAGGTTTTTGATGTTCATATGCTTAGACGAGGAGACTTTTTTTCTCTCTGTTAATATGGCCAGGTTTTGCCAGGTGGTGCCAAATATTACATATTGACTAGTAATCATTTGTGCATAACTAACTGTAGCCACCTTGGATATTTTTGTAGTTCTTGTAACATGTATCCTCCTTTTTTAATTGTAGTTTTATGTAAATATTGCTTGTTGTGTCAGTGTACCCTAAAATAAACTTCTTTCAAAAGAGGCAGGAAAGTCATTTAGATATATGTTACCCTCTATAAGAATCTATATGTTACACTAATAATGTTTCATAGTGCAAGTAATGGACTATTTTGTGGTTGTGAATCTCCCGCAATTGGTATGAGATAAAGGCAGTGCGGACCGATCCAATCCAAGAGTGGATTCTATTTTACTGGATATATCATATATCAAAGTTGCTGATTTCCTCATATAACACCATGCTGCAACCCCCACCTACCAAGCCCTTCAAAAAAAGAAAAACCCCATTTACAATCCCATATGTTTGCTTAACAATTATTTTATTTGAAACTAGAAATTTCTTCCATCATTTCCTAGTTGAATTTGGAATAATTTCAAGTTGGGAATAGTAGCCCTTTTTGAGTAATGATGCTTATATATACTTCTGATGAACCAAAGCATAGGCAAGTGAAGTTATATATCTTATGTTTAATTATCATCGAGTTTGTCATATGTAATATTCGTATCTGAGCATAGTGTCATGGATGGCCGAGAAGCACAGAGGTTATGCACCATGCAGATGCGACACACAGCAAAGGACGTCTGCATGTACAGCTTACGTGTACAAATATATATGTGTAGGGTAGATGATTGTCTAGAAGATTCTAGAAATTTTTAAAATAGCCTAGGAAATTATAGAAAAATAAGGGACATGCACTTATTCTATAATATTCTTGAGTAGAGTGGATGTAGGAGGTTTTACAGTATTCTAAATGGGAAATATTTATATGAAATACTTTAGAAGGTGAATTTTAGCCATCCATAGTGGATGATGAAAAAATGATCTTAGCCATTAATTGAGGTGTTGACATTTCTTTATAAAGGAATAAACTTCTCTCATTTGGAGATGAGGTCAAGAAATTCAAGAAATTGGAGAGCAAGTTACTTTAGCAAAGCCGAGTAAGGTGAAACTAGGGAGTGGTGTGTAGCCGAGGAGATGGCTAGTCTTGAATAACTTGAGGGTAGCTTTCAGGGTGAGCTTACGGGAGTAGGTGTTAAAGAGGTGCTTTATATTCTTGTACTCAATTTTAATAGTAAAGAGTGTTTTATTCAAAAGTCATGTGTCTTTACATACTTTGAGATGAGAATATTGGGAAAGGCTGACTTGTCTATGTCACACAAGGTGTATTAGGCAAGTGCCGCATAGATGACAGACGGAAAGTGTCGTTGCATGACAATGAACTCTCATGCCACTCTCAGCTGTAGCCATTGAACTTGCCGCCTAACAATGAATGCTGCATTATCATGCACATACAGCCACCACTGTGCCTGCCATGATCAAGCAATCAGACTCAATCCCAACAAATAGAAATATAATCTAACCACACCGCTGCCACCAAAACAACCAGCATGTTCACAAATTCAACATTGAATATTTTTGGTCACACTCCAAAATCAAATTGCAGTCAAAAATCCGTGGCACTTCACTCTTTCAAGTCCGATAAACCTTAACAAAAACAAGATCGGCTTCTCTCATCCACAATTCTCAAATATTGTTCCCAAATAGAAACCCTAATCTGTAGTTCAATCTGACACCCACCATACATACTAAATCAGAAATAAGCCTAATTGAACTCAAGTTTAATGCAAATAACCAATGGAAACTTAGGAAGCACGGACACTTTTTCGGACTTAGAGTGTTAGTGTTCAACATGTATCGGACGTAGACGTGCCCTGAATACACGGGGACACATGTCGGACACGTTTCGACATCTGTTAATTTTTTTTATTCCAACATGTTTTGGACACTATCGGGACACATCTCAACACGTTTGAACACGCTTCGGATATGTCTGACATGTTATGGACATGTTGGATAATTTTATAATTTTTTAAATATTATGGGGTATTTGGTAAATTGTAAAAGGTATGGGCTGTTTTGACAAATTTATAAAAGCTGTATAGATTTTATTAAAAATCATTAAATTTTAAAAATCATTTACTTTCCCATGTTTTATCACTCCTATTCCTCACTTCTATTCCGTCAAAGAGCGTAGGGTTTTCACTTCGAATCCAATTGCCACTCCTTATATCCAATTTTTTGACACTCTTGACTCGTGTACGGCTTGTTTTTTCAGCCACAGGACGCATATGGCTTGATGGAGAGAAAAGTCAAACAAGGAGGTGAAGTAACTGTCAATTATCAGTATTTCAAATCCTAGAATTTGATTTTGAAATCCTTTTTTTGGTTTTCAAACCCTAGAATGGGATTTTGAATATATTATTCTCACTTTCAAACCCTAGATTTTGAAATCCCTCTTTGTTTGCTTTTGAATTCCACTGGTTTTGCCGTTTATATTGTTTTAAATATTATTAATTATTTGTTAAAATATTATTTCATTGTTACAATATTATTACTCCTTCTTCTCCTTTCATTCTTCTGCTTCTTTCTTCCNTTAATTTATATGTCCCCAGCGCGTTCAGTCTTTGATTTGTAAAAAATAGCATGTCGGCGTATCTGTGTCATCTCATGTCTATGTCCCGTGTCAGTGGCCATGCTTCATAGATGGAAACCATAGAGTCTCAATCGAACCCATATGCAAATCAGTTGATATCCTCCTTTGTAACATTCCTGGTTTTGGTCTTTGGTCAGTACCTTGTCAGTTACAAAAAACACTTATTTTAATGAACTGATCATGAAGTAGACCTTTGATGGATGGAACAGAAGTATATTAAGTAGCCCCAAGTAGAGTTGGTTAAACTTCTTGTCCTTAGAAAGTCTATAGAGTTGTGGTTTAGTGCATTAATTGTGCTACAATGAAAATGGTAATGCAAGGCAACCACGTGCTTATTGGTTGAAAACTGATGATGAGTTAAATTTGACAAACATATATGAAGAGGGATGGAAATGGACAGTCTGGTTATTTTGTTTTGACTACAAGGATAATTGTTTTTAAAGAGTGAAGAGATATAAAATTTACTACTTTAGAGTGTTATGACCCAGTATAAATATGCCAAGTCAAAGTGGTATACATCAGTGGCAAATGAAGTCTACAGTCTAGTAAAACATTTTCTTGGCATACTCGAGTCTTATTTTCTGCAACTTTCCTGTTTGTAAATGCCCCCAAGGAATGCGTTAGGTGCTGCCTTGTAATGTTCCTAGGTATACCGTGGGCAGTTTTGTAGTTTGAACCTTCCTTTTGAGGTTCTTGTACATCCATGATGAGTAAAATCTTACTTATACTTTGTCAGTTGCAGATTGCCAAATTGTCATTCAGCTTTCAACCCAGAAGGTATTATTGTAGCACCATTCTAATTATCCTCTACATGTGTCATCATGTTTCACTATTACATTATTTTCACTATTTCTTGTTCATTTTGTGATTCTTTCTTTTTATTCAAAGGGTGTCAGACATGCAAAACTGTGGTTAGAATTGTGTATTTTTGCAGGTGTGTCGATTGTGCTAAAAGTAAGATAATAATGCATGAAGACTGAAAAATGAAAAGAGAGAGAGTAAAAAAAAAAAAAAGTGGATGACAAGAGAAATAGATAGTTACTAACTTCAGAATCTTTTACCTGATCCAGATGTGTTTTGATTAGTCAAATTGCTTCCATCACATTTAATTAAAATTGCCAGATTGGGAATATTATGTTGTGAATCCCCCATCAACTTGTCATGTAAGTTACCTAACGGTTATCTTAAAAATATATGCCAAGTAATTGTTTGATTCCTTCCTTACTTTGTTGCAAACTGTTCATTTTATTCTTTAACACTTTGGATATTCGTTGATCCTTGTGTTCATTTTCTCCAACCAAATGGCAGTGCACAGGATGTAAGTTTAACTGGGGCCCCATTTACTGTCTTGGGGATGGACTCAGGCAGAGGAATCCACCATGGTTACACAGAGTGGTTTCTTACCAAGGATCATCTCCGTGAGGGTGATGTTGTGCGCTCCCGAAAAACACCGAACTCATGCAAACCAGAAAGCATGGTTATCCCAGAGGGTAAAATTGTTGGATTGGAAAGAAATGATAGTCGAGATGGTTTTGTTCTTGTGAGGGTCCACAGAATTCATGACCCCTTAAGGATCCAAGCATCCACACTAGAACGCGTCACACATGGCTTTGCAGCAGGTGATTGGGTGCGCTTGAAGGAGGAAGAGAGGAAGCATTCATCTGTTGGAATTCTTCATTCTATACACCGTGATGGAAGAGTAGCTGTTGGATTTATTGGGTTGGAGACTCTGTGGAAGGGCGAGTTTTTTGAACTGCAGATGGCAGAAGCATACTGTGCGGGTCAATTTGTGAGGCTGAAATCAGATGTTTTCAACCCACGCTTTGACTGGCCCCGAAAAAGAGGAGGGGCTCGGGCCACAGGGAAAATTATTCGAATCCACCCAAATGGGTGTCTTGTTGTGAAGTTCCCTGGAAGATTTGCTCTCAGGGAGAAACACGGTGCCTTTTTGGCCGATCCAGCTCAAGTAGAAGTTGTTTCTTTTAGTACATGTCCTGGGGTAGTGCAGAAGTATCAACATTTGGAGGATTTTCACTGGGCTGTTCGGCCTCTTCTGGTGGCACTGGGTCTGTTTACAGCAATGAAGCTCGGACTTTTCGTTGGAAGGAAGATGGGGAAGTCGAAGATGAAGAAGGGCCAGTGCACCACCACACCAAGAGAAGGTCAACAAGTTGATGGCACTGGCAACTCTACGTGGCTTCCTTCTGTGGCCACTATTATAAGGCGCTAGTACGGCTTTTACCTGGTAATTTGTCAAGATGACCCGCCCAAAGTTGATATTTTGCTGAATATAGTTTCAAAGGACTGCTGATTTGTTCACTTGCTTTGGGTGTTTAATCATGCGTCACAGCAAATGGTGTAGCATCATGCAACAACTTGAAACTGCTTTCGGTGTAGTACTGATCTGTAAATATGTTTCAGTCTAAATACCTTGCATATTCAGTGACATTCTGCTTATGTAAATATGTTAGCATTTCAAGCTTTAAACAGAATTTATGAGAACCAATATTAGTATCTATTCTGCTGTAATTTTTTGCAGCTGACTTTCCTGTGACTTTAGTAGTATATAAAAGAGCAGCTTGGTAAACAGCGCTCCTACATCATAGGGTCTGTGTGATGGGAATGTGTTAGTTGATATGTTGTTCAAATGGAAAATTTAGAAAATGTTGCAGTGGCTTGTAAATGTGTCTTGCTCCATGATGAATTAGCTTGGGCTTTTGGGTTAAAATGGTGTTCAACATATGGAAGTAAGCTTTACAAGTGTTTGCTNTACGTGCGTACATTTATTGGCACCTATGGCCTAGTTAAGGATGGCGTATGAAAATACTAAAGTATCGTGTCGAATAAGAGGCTACGAAACCTTAGTGTGGTCTACACCTTTCTGATACTAATTTTATTATGGATAAGTAAATGAGAGTATATGAAGACTCTTCAGTAATCGGGTGTATGGGAGTCCGTAGGATCGTAGAGTAGTCTATACTTTTCTAATATTGATTCCATCCAGGAGGTTGAGGTTGTTGATATTACGAATGAATACTTATAACCTAGTGACTATCGTAGATGATGATATCTGAGATATCATTGGTGAGGGGTATCAGAGATGGTATGAACATGCTGCGGGTACAACATCTGTGAGGACTGTAGGGGTAGTTGGGATACCATGGATACCGGGTAACCTCATGGTACTCACCCAACCGTTGGGGGTATAAATACGCGGCCTTTGGTTCATTATTGTATAATAAGGTCCGGGGAGATTCTTGTTCTCTCATATAGTGATGACCTCAAATTGAGCTGATAATCATATTCTCATTATCTCGTACAGTTAGTCGAGAGGAATACTTATAACCTAGTGACCATCGTAGATGATGATATCTGGGATATCATTGGCGATGGATATCGAAGATAGTATGTGCATGCTACGAGTACAGCCTCAGGGAGGATTATAGAGATAGTGGGGATACCATGGATACCAGATAACCTCATGGTACTCACCTAACCATCGGTGGTATAAATACGCGACCTTTGGTTCACTATGGTAGAATAAGGTCCATGGAGATTTCTGTCATTCATATTATTGTGATATCATATTGAGCTGATGATCGGATTCAATGGAATCCATATTACTTTCTTGATACTTAGCCGTTCACGTGGCCTTCGGGTCGTGGACACGACATATTATTGAGTCTCAAACATTGATTGATATATTACCTGCTATTATTGATATTATTCATTGTGTTATTGTCCGAGATGGTTAATTATACTCCTCTATTGTTGATTATATTTACTTGTTGGGTATTCGACTCATTCTTATATTTTATTGACTCCAGAATAGATAGGTTGATAGTAGAATAAAAGAGATCGTGTGTTATTGTGTAGACTCCAGGTAGAAGTGATCTCAAAGATCGAGACTCTCAGGATAGAGATTTAAGGTTTTTGTTGGTTCTGTTACTATTCGACGTTTATTATATTTTTATTATAATGATTGATTTTTGGACATTAAGATTATTTAAATTATTTATTATTACTATTATGGATAATGAATTAATGATACATTTATGAGGTTCATTAATGATGTTTTTAATGATGTAGAGTTCATTGATGATATCGGATGATTCCAAATTTTCACCGTGAAGGTCCGGGTCAAATTAAGGGATCCGAACTCGGGTCATCACATTCTATAACAGTTTGAGTGTGAAAATTGTACACCCAATAGGTTCTCTGGTAAGGGAATATCCCTTTATTGCTTTTGGATTCAAGCTTGCTTAAATTTTTTCTATCATGTAAAATAAAGTATTTACTTCCAAAGATATGAAAATACTTAATATTAGGTTTCTTACCTTTTTAAAGTTCATAATGTGTCTTATCCATCTCGGGTCTTAAATAGGCCCTGTTAATTATGTGGCATGCCGTGTTCACAGCTTCATCCCAAAAATGTACGGCAACATTTTTGCTTCGCATCATAGGTTTAGCCATTTCTTGAATGGCCTGATTTTTTTCATTCCATAATCCTATTTGTTGAGGAGTAATAGGAAATAAGAATTCATGTTGAATTTCTTTCTCGCCTCAAAAATTATTAAAGCTAAAATTATGAAATCCCTTTCCGTGATCACTATAAATTCTCATTATCAGAGTTTCTTTTTCATTTATAAGTTTTTTACATAAATTTTTTACGTGATCAAAGATATTAGACTTTTCTCGAATGAGGTCTATCCCAGAATATCTGAAAAAATTATCTACAACCACCGAGATATATTTTATATTTTTTAGACTCGCGACCCTTGAAGGTCCCATAAGATCCATATGAATAAGTTTAAGGGGACATGATGTGAAAATGTCATTAAGAGATGGGTGACTCACCCTAATTTGTTTTCCAAGTCGACAAGGGCCACATATATAATGTTTGATATTAGATAATTTTGAAAGCCTTTCAACATAATTTTTCTTTGAAATTTTGGATAGATTTTTAAAATTTAAATGACCAAGTCACTAATACCACAATTCGGTGGAATCAATTTTAGTGCGATGACATCCTTGAATAAGACTAGGATCGACACTATAAAGGTTACCAGGAGTTATCTTACCTTCTAATAAAACAGTACCATTTGCATCATATATACAACACTTATCCTAAAAAAATTTGATCTCAAAATTTTTATCATAAAATTGACTAATACTCAGGAGGTATGCAGGATATCATACGGTTTTAAGAGTCCAAAAATATTGATCTGACCTTTGCCGAGAATGGAGGCCCTAACTCGATCACTAAAGACAACCGTCCCATCGGGATGGTCAGACAAAGACAAAAACATTGCTCTATTGCCGCACATGTGTCAAAAGTATTCACTGTCCAGATACCACATTGAATGATTTTGAGCTTTTAAGTCAATGTAAGCAACTTGGCAAGAGTAATTTCTGGTGGTATTTTTCAAATCACTTTTCCTAATCCAAATTTTTCTCTCTAAATTGACTTTCTATTTCAATATTTTTACATGTTTATTTAGCTGTTGAATGTGATTAACAATTTTATTTATTTTTTTTCCTTATTTTTGGTTGTATAGTAGATTAATGGTATATTAACGGGGACGAATGTGATCGATTTGCCTACACGTCTGACAAGTAGGCACAAACTTACGCATGAAATTGTGATTTCTTAATCTCTTATTAAACTAAGCATTTGATTCCGTTGGGGGGATAAAATTTAGCAGGTTTTTTCATGACATTTTGGTTATTTGATTTAGACAAAAAACTTGAGCCAATTCTTTTCTCCACATGTTAGGCACAAATTTAGTGATTTTAGATGTGTTAATATTTTTGTTTGAAATTTTTACGGCGGGAGCAAAGATTATTTTAGAATGAGTGTCAAGTTGGGAAGTATTCTCAACATAGTCAAAACCCTTTTTGTTTCCTATAATTTTTTTCAAACCTAATATATGATCAAATTTTTGAGTACCACTTGAGAACTTTTCAATATTATTCTTAGCATTTTTGAACTCTAATTCTAAGGATTTTATTTTAGCAATTAGGAAGTTGCTCGACATTTCCAATTCACATTGTTTAATTGTGGCTCGTTCCAATTTTGTTTGAACTTCTACTTTTTCATTTTTAGATTCAATTAACTTAATGCTTAATAACTTATTGATTTTCTTTACATTTAAGTATTCTTGAAACGATTTATCACATGCTTCTTAAAGGCTATAAAATTCATTATCAGATTCCTCATGTGAAAAATCATATTATTTCGATTGTGCATTAGTGGCTTCATTACTATTAATGATGGATGTCTTGAAGGCCATATGATTTACTTGATTCTCTTCCGAGGGTTTTTCATTATGGTTTTCTTCCTCTCTGTCATTAGTTAGGGGTATATTAAAAGCTTTTTGCTTTCTAATGCTTAAAATTAGATTACTCGATTCAGACATAACCAAACCCATAGCATTCATGGCACTGGATTCTTTGTGATTTCTTACTTTTTGTGTTATTATTTTTCTTTTTCTCTTTATTAACAATATTATGTAACATGCCATTTCCTTTGGAGATCCATTTGTTATTTTTGTTCTTAAAGAATTTTTTTAAATTTTTAACAAATATAGCAAAATTTTCATCGTCACACGACTTTTCATTGGAATTACCGTCTTTTTCTTCCTTAGTAAATTTTTAAGGCAATTGATTTGTTCCTTTTAAACTGTGGGAGTGTGTGCTCGTATATTTGTAGAGAGCCAATTAATTCTTCTATTTTTAATTTATCAAGATTTTTACTCTCTTCAATAACCGTGACTTTAGATTTGAGACGTTCAGAAAGCGATTGAAGGACTTCACAGATAATTCTATTCTTGAGAATTCTTTCGTCCAAATTAAAAGTAAAATTGACAATGGCAATTAATTTAACATAAAAGACATCAAAAGTCACGTTATCCTTCATCCTAATTTCCTCAAATCTAGTAGTAAGTATTTATAATTTTGAATTTTTGACAAATGTGATTTCTTCGTGGGTAATTTTAAGAATGTCCCACTTATTTTTAGAGATTTTAAACATTGATATACATTTAAATTTTTCAGGGGATATAAATATAAAAATAGCATATAACCCCTTACTATTCTAATTACACGTATCAAATTCTTCTTTAGTCCACAATGACAGAACTTTCGATTCATCACTCATTGTGTTCCTAGGTGGTGTCCACCAAGATTGAGTGGAAGCCCACACTCTTTCATCCATGGATTTTGAGAAGGTTCTTATACGCATCTTTCAATAAGTATAGTTATTCCCATCAAAGTAGTGATTAACTAGTATGCATCTAGATCGAGGGTCACGTATCATGGTAAGTCTCTAATACCAATTGAAAATGACTATACGTCCCAAAGCACAAATATTTTTCAATCCCTTTCTTTTTTTGCAGAATATCAATCATAAGAATATACAAAACACATAATATATTCTAATCTAGATGATAATAGTAAATAATAAAAACAAAAACCACAAAGATAAGATTTTAGTGACGAATGAAAATCTCGATAACTATAACTATTGAGTAAAACCCTCCGGATTACAACGATTAAGAAAAATATGTACTATAAAAGTCAATTTATAAATCAGGTTATATAAACGCGTTAACCTAATCGATTTACTCCTATCTTGTGATTGTTATTGAGAAACTCATTGAATTTATCCGCAATAATAAAATCGGACACCTTTTGATTTTCTTGTCAATTTTTTTTCAAGAACCATTAAATCTCTAAATACCACTGGATCCCAATTTCCACGCCATTCATCTCTCACGAGGGTTAACAAGCTAAAAAAGTGTAATTAGAAAAATGGTGAAGATAAGAAAACTCTGAAATTATAGCACGAGAATCAAAGGAGGGTTTTCTCTATTTGGCATAAATTGGAAGCTTGAAAAGTAAAGTTATGCTCAATGCACCTGTGGGAATCAGGTAAGAAAGTCATGCTAAAGAAGAAGAATGCGACAAATATATGAAGAGACTCAAAATCAACGTTTAAAATATGACCACCGGAGACATGTGCACATTAGCACTTGAACGTAGATCGAGTGCACAACAGGTGCGCCTAGGGTTTGAATGGGGATACACTCAAAGGCTTGAGCGCACGGCAGGCGTGCATCAAGGGCTCACATTCTAAAAATTGTGTCTTGGTTGCGCCTAAGGTGTGCATCAAGCCAACACATTCTGAAAATTACGCCTCGATCGTGCATCAGGCATGCATAGACTTTCTAGAAATTGAGCCTCGGTCGTGCCTCGAGCGTTCATCGAGCATAGACTTTCTGAATTTACGCCTTGGGAGTCAAGCGGGCATAAGGTAGGCATAGATACTGGAAGAATTATTTCAACTACCATCGAATGAGTAACAAATGTAGATCTTCCCGACAATACAAAATCTTTGTCAGCAACCTACTTGACGCAGTCACGGAATATGCCAACAAATAATACACGTAACATCTAAAATTATAAATTTGGTTTAAAACTGTATAACTGAGGGAATTATGAATCTTGAGTGGGTTTTTTTTTTTTTTAATTCTCGTTGATAAAGAAAGAGAGAATCCATAATAAAAGAAATTTAAGAATGGTGGAATTTGGCAAACGATCATGCCTTATTATCTTCCTCATAAACGAAAAAACAAGCCGTCATTTACTTCCAACTAATTCCCCACAATACAAAGTGAACCCACAATCACTAGCAGTAAATGAATAATTATCAAAAGATTATCTCTATATCAAGGTGAAATAAATCCCTAAAAAGAGGAGAAATCAACATGCAAAACAGAAAGATACTAAAAAAAAAGAAATCAAACTTAAAACACAAGAAGCATCAACAATGCCAAAGCCATGGGAACTGGCCTCGGGGAAGAAGAGGATGTAGCTATCTGGATAGTGAAATTGCAATTATTTTGAGAAATATTCTCACTAGTCACCGTAGCAAGACCTTCAAAATCACAGGCCTCATCCACCTGATTCTGCGTTTGATAATACACATTAAACGCATATGATGCATTCCCGTTAGTGCTGAGCCCATTACAAGAACTACCATACCCGAGTGGTGTGCAATCCGCATATGTGCAAGCATAGTTGATATTGTCGGCAAGCTTGCTCGAATCCTTAGCACTTGGATCAAACGTGCACCATTGCTTGGAAAGATACTGCACATCCTTTGCCCCTACGAGATACTGATTGTTTCCCTTGCCCGAGAGATCCATCGGGAACTTGGGATTCCCATCATACCTGAAAATTCCCCAATGCCGCTCAAAGTTCCCTGGAGCGATGCTCTTGGCGTCCTCGTCAATGAGTCCAAACAAGTATACCTCTATGTGTCCTGGCCGAAGCGGGGTGCCAGTGTTGCTAGCAAGCTTTGGTAAAAGACCGTTATAGAATCTAATAGCATTGTTTATGTTTGCATTCTTATCCCCATCCGTGGGCCAACCCACCTCCCCAACAATGATGGTAAGATTACCGTAGCCAGCAGCCTTCAGGGCTGAAACCAATGTGTCAAAGTTGGCATCAAAGACATTAGTGTAAGAGATTCCATGATCTTGGACTGTGGTGGTTGTTCCATCAAAGAATGCATAGTTGAAGGGGAAGTTGTCGTTGTCATAGAGACTGAGGAAAGGATAGATGTTTACAGTAAATGGAGCGTTGTTTTGGCTTAGAAATTGTACAATCTCGATCATAAGGCTGCTTATATCTGACCTAAAAGTCCCAGCCGATGGGACGTCATTGTTTGATGGAGACTGGTACACTTCCGCATTTAGGGGTACAGTTGCCTTTATGGAGTCTCCAACCCCAGCATCATTGAGAGCGTTTTGGATGTTTTTAAGAGCTGGGAAAGTCACATTCACGAACGAGCCATTGTATGAGGAGAGGAATGGTTCATTCCCAACTGCTACATATCTGCAGATGACGATATATAAGATTTTGTATAAAGATCGTTGCTCTTGAATTGCCATAACCAAAAGCTTTGCACATTCAGGTTTCAAAACATTCTACAACATTTGAAGAAGCAACCAACTTTTGCTGATAATAGACAAGCAATTTACCATCATTTAATCAAACTTTTACTCGAATAATGAGAAGGAAAGGCAGAGGATGATCATGATCAATGAAGGAGGACGACATTTACAGCCTTATTTACAATGTATAGTGGATTCCATATCTGAAATCCACTTTCAAGGAACAAAGCAGCAGCATAATCTTGCCAATGGGTCACTAGTTTTTCAAGTTTTTATATCATTCCATATTATCAGGAGAGCTTTGTTTTAATTTATTGACTCTGCCAGCACAGAATAATTCACACCCTATGCTACAGAAGAGAGAGATGTTTATCAAAACTTATTGCTGTCAACAGAGAATATAGAACTTATAAGTAGAATAACTACCTTTTCTTGAAATACTATCTTCCATTTACAACTTTGTGGTCTCTTAAACATACTATGTGAGATTTCAAGATCAAGCTGCAATATCTAAATTAATAATTCAAGTAATAGGCTTCATATTAAGTCACAGAGAAAATCAATGGCAGATGCAGTAACAGCTTTAAGAACACTAAAGCAACACAGAAAGGATATCAAACATGACTCCTTTTTTCCTATCAAGTTCCTCTTTTATGCTCAAAAATCACATGGAAAGGAAAGCAAAATCTAAGCAAATCACAAGTTTCTGTCTGTTCTCCATTTGGATATCAGAAACAAATTGAAGGAAAAGGAAAAGTAATGAAATTCTTACCCAAAAGTTGGCCATGATTTGATCACATTCTCCTTTTTAAGTTTCTCTTTTTCCCTCGACTCTTTCTTGATTCCAAACAGTGAGTAATTACTAAGGTTACATACTCGAAAAATAAATAAGAACTTTGAACAAAAAGTATTGAGGATAAAGGTATTAATAATTGACTCAATAACACTCAAGAGCAGTCTTCTAAAGTATATATTACAGTTGATTGAGGAAATCAACTACCAAATCAACCGATCAACAAGTCCAACTTGGTTAACAAATTCATACTATGTTACATAATCACACGGCCACAGTTGGGGAACTCAATTCTGGAGAAGAAGAATGAAGAGAGAAGTAATCATTCGGGAAAATAATTAATTATACGACAACTGATAGATAATGAAATCCCATTATGGAGCAACTAGAATTATTCAGCAGAAGAATAATTTGACCTGAATTTATAGAGGAAAAAGAAGAAATAACTCACGTGATATTGACTCCTCCGTTGAAATGGTATCTTGTAACATTTCTCCGAACCCAATTCTTAGCTCTGCTGTAATCAGTCATGGACTCTAACTGATTGTTGGGGATGGCAACCATAACTTCAATGTTAGAACCAGCAAGAGCACTCATGGTAGACTGGTCAGCATCAAACAGCTTCACCTTCTGAATTCCGTTGTCTTTCAACAGCTGAACCACCGTTTTCGGTGGCAGTTTGTGGGTCGCCTGAGTTCCCCAGTTTACTCCAAGACCTTTGACACGACCACAGGAAAACGCTATCACCACAATTAAACAGACTAGAATCCACAACCTTGCCATTATTCTCTTTAGGGCAATGAAAAAATAAAAATATAAACGTATTGATGGATTTAATGATATGGGTATACAAAGATTTCCCTGGAAAAACAATTGGTTTCTCAGGGAAACAAAAGATGAAGCTTGGAAAGGATTGATCTGAGTCACTACTTACATGGAATTTCAACAAAGGAAAAAGGGTGACCAGTAGAAAATAATATAGAGGTGGGCGGCTGATTTCGATGAATCTGGGTTTGGTTTAATTGAATGTGAAAATAAGGAAAATTAATTTTTTTTTCCACCATTGAGAAAATGAAAGAAAGAGAATGTGTTTCACGATGGTGGGGTTGGGCAGGTGGGTCAGCGAAAATTTTAGGAATTTCTACCCACGATTACTGAGATCGTGAAGAACTTGAGGGACTATAATTTGACAGAAGAAAAACCAATATAAGTTTATAATAAACTCCCAGAAGGCCCAGGCGGAAAAGAAATCGAACCGTCTATGCTTGTGCTGGTTAACCGAATTGAACAAACGTGCGCACGGAACTGCAACTTGAGGTGCGAGACAGAGCCCCAGGAGATGGAGACTTTATTGAGACTTCGAACAGCAGAAAATGGAGTTATTAAGGGACGAGCGTTAAACCCCAAGAACGGAGACGAAATGCATCTCAATACGATTCCAGAATTTGCTGGATGATTTGAGAAGGAAACTCAACTCGACAGACAAAATATGCCCAGGAAAGGACAACAAAAGTTGAATATGCCGGAGCAGACATAAAGAGAATCAATCGTTCACAATATGACGAACGGAAAAACAGGGAGCGTTGGCTTTGAAATCCACCGGTACCAGACGCTACAACGTCCGTACAATATCACGGCATCCCTCAACATAGGAGCTCCAAAGGCCACTATACTGTGAGTGAGTAGGGGAGTGATTTCCCTCGCCGGCTTTTATTTAAAGTTTGTTATATTATTATTTTTTTATGAGATTTTTATTAGTTTGACATATTATTTGGTAGCACACACAATAATAAATGAGCCTCAGCTTTATTGGAAAAAAATTATTAAATGACATACGATAGATATCTAATTTACATATATGCGCTATTCATCTAAATTAAAAGCATCTACGGATGCGTATTTTATCCAAATTAGAGGCGGCAAAATAGTGTATGAGAGACATACGAATGCATTTTGTTAATATTGCTCGGTGCTTGAGACATGTCTGAGGAACGTACATACACCATGTGTACATAGTGTTCACGCTTAACGAACGCTCGTGCTTCATTCCTGATATAAAATTATCCTAACATAATTTTAGGATTATTTCTTTATGATTTCGAGTTATTGAGAGTCAACGCACCAAAAAAATAAAAAAAATGAGAGAGAAGAGAAAAAAAAAAAAAAAGAGCATTTGCTCATCT
>JAODPA010109614.1:0-19777 GCA_025585075.1 Nepenthes mirabilis
AACATCAGGTGTTGATATCTAAATAAGGATAAAATAATTAATTTTAATAATTTAACTTTTAAATAAATTATTAGAATACAGAGCGAAGTCATGGAAGAACAGGCTCGTCACCTTCGGCGGTTGGAGTCACCGCTCTTTCTTTCTCCATCGTGCTCATGGCCATCTACTTCGAGCGACTCGGTCAAGTTTGCTGGTTACTGTTGCCTGCACCGTGGGGTGGACGCTTGGAAATGTTGCTCGAGCCTTGAATTAATGATCCATAGATTGTGAGACATGTAAAAACCCACCCACATTTTATTCTTACTCTGTTCTTCCAACTGTGAGAATTTTATGCTGATAACTTGGCCGATTATCAAAATTGTTGGGAAGAACCGAAATAAAAAAAAAAAGGATTAAAACTACCTCATTCTTTTGTAAAATCTCCCAAATGCACTTATCGAAAAAAAGACAGTAAGATACTACTTGCACATTAGAAAGAGTCCCTAGAAATCAATAAAGAATTCATATCTTGAACTCAAAGGCCTAATTCTACGGGGCATATGGTCGGTTATCTGGGGCATAAGCTTTATTTCGTCACGTACTTGTATATTTTTTTCTACCAGCAACTATGGATGAAAATATCAGTATCAATATTTGTTACTACAGATCTCGATGGTTTTTCGTAGTTTGTATTTCCATGGATTTTTTCTCTAAACCAAACATAACATTGTTTTCGAATCGCTCATTTTTATAATACCTTTAATTTTACACGTTAAGAATGGAAGATAATGAGACATAAGTTACAGTTCTTTAAACTGCTTACACAAGTTGAGCTTTTCAAGTAGTCCTAAAGCTCATTTGAACCTCTAGCACTTTCATTGGTAGGGGGTAACACGAATTGTGGGTTAAACTAATGAGCTTCTATCTGCTAGTCACTGCAAAAATCTCATGTCTAAGGTCTCTATTCACAGATGCCTTCAACAAACAGAACTCCGATATAACAAAGAAAGAATTCAGAAGGATAATACTTGGGGAAAAATGGGTGACACATCAATTCCAAGTTGACAATAGAAAAAACCAACTGCTATCAAGGGAAAGCTGTATTCATACTAACCTGAACGCAGAGTTCACCTGTCTTCTTCACTCAAGCATAACTGCAAAGCATGCTCTGCTTCTTTAAGGAATAGACGCGTTAGCTGCTTTTGCCCTCGTCGATATACTATACTAGCCCACCTGTTTTTGCTCATCAGCTTGTGTTTGTTTGAACCTGTTGTCTCCACCCTGCAGCTCAAGGGAAAAGAGGGCAATCTACTTTCAGAAAATATACTAGCCGCTAGTGACATTTTGCCCAGACTAACAGAAATACAGCACAAAAATGCAGAGGAAGACAACAGGTACATTGGAAAATAGAGAAAACGGTAACTTCTTTCCTGTTGTAGAAATTTGTTTCTATTTTTAGGTCGGTCTTTCTTTTCACTCCTTCGGAGTGCACATAGCAATTAGTGTGCTCACAAATATCAATTACATGAAATGAAATATCAATTTCCCGTCCCCCGATACCTCCAACACTACCAAATTGTGATGTCTTTGTTTCGGGAATATATTAGCCCCTCGGGTTCAAAAACCAAAAAAGATTGTGTTAGATACTGTTTAATACTAGTACATATCACTTAATACTGCAGTGACCAATACCAATATTTTCATCCATGATCAATAGTCTATCCAACCAGAATAACAACTTAGATGGTCGAGTTTGTAGAACTTAATACAAATTGATGGCCATTAATCCTCAATCAAAACATTTACCAATCTGTCCTTGTATTACATATTAGAAGAGTTTTAATCAATTTTAATAAAATCAAATTTGATATTATTCTAGGCCATTAATCCTCAAATTTAATCAATTAAATTTGAGATATATATATAACATGTGAATATAGATGTACATTTAAAATGTATGGAATGCAGATTAAGTTTCTAAGGGCGAAACAAAACAAACAAAGGCTAATATATATCAATGATATATCATGAAATGTCACAGATACTGTAAGATATCAGGATATTTTTTTCCAGTGTCGGAAAATATTGATACCATAGCTTTTTGATATCCATGTCAGCCAATATTTATTCAATGGGAAATTGGCTCTGTGTTATATTGTTGGTTTTGAATGGCCCAAGAAATTGTCATTCCAATCATTCTTTAAATGCAGTGGCATCAAAATTGTTAATGTTAAATTGAGTATCTGGGTTATTCTTGTACCTTCCGTTGCCAGCTGGGACATCGATGACATTAGCATTCTCGAGCAGTTCAGAGTCGGAGTCCTCTGTACCAGAACCTGCTTCAAGATCCATCATCCTAAGATATGAAAATTCATCAAAGCACAAGTCACAATGTGCCATGAAATGGTTCCTACATTACAAATTAGTTGTCTTGATTAAGGGCTGCCAGGAAAAAAAAAGATTATATGATTAATGTCTTATTTGTGCTTATCGTCACCGTATGTAACACCATTGTGCCTCATCTCTGATCAGTAACTAACCTAAGAAGCATGGAGTTCATGGGCTACGAACACCACCTGACACCAATAAGCTATTTTTTCTAAAAATATGGACACGACACATTGAGGATATATTATGAAAATTCATAGTTTATGAAAATATAATCGGTCAACACTCCTTTATACTAAAATACAATTAAAATGCACGTTTTTTGTTTACTCATGAGAAAATCACAGGGAAAAACAAGTGTGCCAATATAAAACAATTGCGCTATGATATGCCTCACAGAATGAAACAAACAAGACAACAAGAGCTTAGATTTTTAATTAATAACAAATTATAAAATGGTTAGATTTTTTTTAGTTGTATGAAGAATCCCTTTCTTTCTGAAAATTATAAAATAAACCATGTCTAACACGCCAAATTCAATAAGAAAAATAACAGAATACTAGAGTGTCCATGCCTGACAAGCGTCGAACACAGCTATGACAGCTTAGGAGAAATATCCGTGCTTCTTAGCAACTAAGTACAAAAGCTAGCAAGAAATTAAGACGAGGGACATGATCCTAGAAAATCATATTGAAATATATTCATGTGACTATGTGTAAGTAAATACAATGAATAAATTTTTTTTTCTAGACATTACTTCTTATTTAAGAGATCAACAAGAAGCTGCAGAGCTCCAGAATCCCCACAAGCCTCCCACACTGCTGCTCGAACTTCAACATCGGATGGCTGCCTCTCCTCTTCACATTCAACAAGCTTTAAACAAAGTTGAATACAATGAAAGTCAAGAAGAAAGAAAGCATGATATATAGTATGATGACTGTTGCTACACTCACAAACAAAGCAGGCCAAACTTTCACTGTGTCTTATATCCCGTTTAACAAATGCATCGTTGAAGTTACTGGATTGTTAAAACCCTAAGCTTTTCCCATGTTTATGTCACACGGAATATAACTCATAATATGTCTACATCATCAGTAGTATCGGGTGATAGATAGTACGATGGCTGTTGGTACAATTAGAAATAAAGCAGGCCAAACTTTCGCTGTGTCTAATGTCCCGTTCAGCAAATGCATTGGTTCAGGTTACTGAATAGTTAAAACCCTAAACCTTTCTCATGGAATATGCCATGTGGGATATTACTTATAATGTAATATATCCAGATCATCAATGAAAATAATGGTATTAGTTGCCATCATATCAGGTAATACATATTAATATTATACAAATAGGAGAACAATTATTTTGTGAATCGAAATATAGGGGGCAAATATAAGCGCATGCATTGCAAAAATTTTAGATATATTGGCCGAAACTTAAAATATCGATATCAATTATATCAAATTATATATATCAGTATTGGATGCAAAAATTCTACGAATCTGAACATGGGATTAATATCACCAATACCGCGCCAAAATCACACTTTTGTCATGTTATGGAAAATATTGATATGACAGGCCTGACACGATCATATTCATATAATATTTTGCATATCGATTGGTATCTCTTTCCATTGTCTCAATTGTTCTGAAAAACTTACTGGTCTAAATTAGTTCCTCGGAGCAGTCTAATGGCTATAATTTCTTTGAACATCAAATGAAAGATTCTCCAAACAAAAATGCATGATCCTCACCAAATTTCTCCATGATAAAGAAGAAAAAAAGGAGAAAAAAAAAAAGGATAGTAATATCAAACAGAGCCGAAGAAATGGGAGAAGTTGTCTTCTGAGGTACTACCAATTTATGCACTACGGCTGGCTTCCATTAGCATGGGTGATTATATTTCCACCCAAAAATAAAAGACAACTAATGATGATATCTTTTTAGGTACCATACATTTTAGTGGTTTATCTTTTATTTTTTCCACTAAAAAATTGGTCTATTTCCCTCTTTTTCATTCATCTGTTTATTTACACCTGTTTTCCCTTTCAAGCAAATTGAAATAATTGTTTTTCTCTCAAAAATTGTCTCAGGTCTACTTCATATTACTTTGCCCAGATAAAAAAAAATGGGAGTGATAGCCATAAGAAATGGAGAGCGGTGAGAAGAAGGAACTGCACCTCTGCAAGCAATGATGAAACCTTGAAAAGCTCATCCTCCTGCATGGATATCGTCCTCAATGAAGTCAAGAAATCCTCGGGGAAAACAAGTTTGTTTTTGTACGAAGGTGTCTTTCGCTCACCACTCCAACTGTAATTGCAAACCCGATCAATGATGGACTTATCCTTGCTTATGTTTCCCGAGCAGCATTCTGGAAAAAAGCCATGATCTAGTAAACTTCTAGGCAGAAGACACCTATATTCAGCCTTCTGCAAAATTGAAGTAAACCAATCAATTCACCAAGGGATACAAACATATAAACAGATTTATCAAAAATAAAGAGGTGACACCTATTACGTGGGCTCACTAAAAAAATAAAGAAAAATAGATGAGTTAATAGATGTCACATCATATTTTTCATAGAAAATTTTGGAAAAATTTGTAGTAAGAGTAATATTTTTCTTTAGCAATTACCTTATGCTGGTGTATGGATATTGCATGAATAGACAGGTCTCAAATAAAAGTTTACTTATGAGGAGACTGATATCTGACCTGAGCATCGAGAAGTTGAGATTTGGACTCAGAAAAAGAAACATTCTGAAGTGCCTCAACAGGATAATGGACCTGCATTGCATATTTCATCATTAATATCCGCAAATCAGGACTACAAACTAACAGTCATAGTAAATCTATCTATTAGCAGAAACTGTGGGCCTAAATATAGATAATGGAAACAAAAAATAAGGGAAATAGAAAACAAATGGATTTAGGCTAATATAATCATGAGAAGTTCTTCAAAATAAGCATTGGCACATTGATAAAATTGTTTCTGTGTGACCTAATAGTTACAAATTCAAGTCGTAAAAATGTTCACTTGCATTATTTAAGGTTAAACGGTGTACAATAGACCTAAAGCGGTCCAACCCATCCATGTACCCATATCGAAGGAGCTTTATGCACCAGACTGTCTTTTATAATCATAAGGAATTTTCAATAGCAGCTGTGAGACAATTTCGAGGACAAACAAGAAAAAATAGAACTTCAAGTAATAAATTACCATTAGATAATCATCTGGATTATCTTCAATAACAAATCCATATAGGTAAAGCAGTTCCTGCATGCATGCAACAGTGTTCAAATCAGAAAACAGCAACCAATTAAAGTTGCTCTTGTCAATTATATAAAGATACAATATGAACAAGGTAGTCCATTGTTCTACAATTGACACATACTATGTGACACATTTCTTCAAAAAAAAAAAATCAGACGAGAAATTCAATTTCCTCAATTTCTAATAAAATTTCCTCTGAAATTAAGCCAGCCTTCACTTGTAAGATTTCTTTATGTAAACCTAATTCAAAGGACAAAGGAGCACTTCTATGCCCTTTTCTGCATAATCCGAGAATCACACCAGTTTCTTGAACTCTAACACATAATGATAAATTAAAAACAGCATGAAAGATCTTCTTCACCAAGAGTTTAGGTTGTCCAACATTGACCACATTCATCTTGAATTATAAAGCACTTATCATGAGTTTTATGGATGAAAATATTGATATTGGTATTGGTTGTGGCAATATCGGATGATCCTATTGGTATCACATGAATCTGATGCAAAATTTAATTTGTCAAATGGAACCTGTGTGACACATATCGACCAATATATCAAAATATATTGGGTCTGTCAGTCAATATATTGAAAAATATCAAGTGTGTTGACCGATATATTATAATATATGTTGATATGATAACATCGCGATTTTATCACAACATCAGCTGATATTTCATTCCATAATCATAACCCATTCTACACATAAAAGGAATATCAAGAAAGAAGGGAAAGAAGATACAACATAATGTGGGCCCATTAGGCTCCAAAAAAGCATCAAAGTAATTGAATGCATGTAGATTCACTGTCTCGTTGTACATGCTCAAATCACCAAGTCACCAATCACCCTTCTCCACATCCTCTTACCTCCCCAAATAATCAGAAATAGAAGAAACTTCTACTTTTCAAAATTAACTAAAAATTCAAAGCATTGTACATTTGGAAGAGAAGGGCAGTCCAATGCACAATTGCATAAGGCATCATGGGTCCTAGAGAATGTCACCTATATAAACTTCACCCAGTGCTACCAAGAGAATAAGAGAAAAAGAAACTTCACTGCTATCTATATGTGCAAGAAGCTATGTCAGTGATTCAAAATCAAATTTAAGTCAACAAAGCAGTCTTATCATTATAACAAGGCTCAAATTTTTTAATGCAATAAATGAATATTTTGCAATATAGTATAATGTTCAGCAGACATACTCTCTGCAATCAATGGTTTTATTCCTTCGATCTTCCCAATAATATGGAACGGTTTGACAATTATTTAATTAACAACTATATGTAATTAAATATGAGTCACTATCTAAAAAATGGCCATAATCCCTATGCAACTACAGTAAAGATGAACGCTACAATCCCATAAAAGTGAAAAAATTACATACAGCATGAAAAACTAAATGGTTCAAAAAACAGTATCTGTTACAACATAAAGTACCTCATTCCCTTTGTTACCATAGCTAATTGTGATCTCTTTCTCCAAACGGGAAGAACCTTGATTTGCTTTCCATTTGTAAAAAAATCAGAAAAACACAGCACATATGCAAACTTATCAAACAAAAAGCAAGAGAGAAGCATAATCTAGAGAAATTGCAGTAACCAATTGAGACAGAAAACCTTTCTGAGGAAGAGTTACAGATGTAAAAAAATATGCTGATGACCAGGACATATTATATATATTTTTTATCCCATTTACAATAAGACATAATAATAGTAGTAGTAGTAGTAGTAAGGCCCATCTCATTTCGCCTATCTTTTGTTTCATTTCTTCAAGAGCAATCACAAACATTTTTTGATGATAGATCTACAACCAATATTCCAATACGTAAACTTAGAATCCAATATATATTCCTAAATAATCTCATTTTTTCGTGAATGAAATCAGGGTGCAAGATTGTCAGACTACAACATCTGCTACAGGAGAAAGGGCCCACCAGAGAGCAGGTACATAGATAAAGGAACTCCAGTCACTGATCCAGTTCCATCAACCTCCCATGTTGCTACAGCTTTTAAATCTGCACAACAATCATCACTAGTAAGCTATCCGAACTAGCCAGTATCATCATAAATAAGCATGTTATCCATTATGATGCATGCAGTTTCCTTGCCTTCGTTACATAAATAACAGAATCTTTGTCATTTATTTAGATATTCATACATGCAATCTCAATGGACCTGAAAGTTGCATAATTGTTTCACATAACATAGATAGACTTATTTTTCTTTAAATATAATAGTGTTTCTTCTTTTTCTTTTTCTTTTTTGTTTGGAATTGGCAAGAAACATAAATTTATTTTAAAAAGACACCAAAGGAATGTCACCTAAGTACAAAAAGGTCAACTCAATCACTGAAGTAGCACCGAGATTAAGAACCCAGACCCAAAAAAATCAAAACAATTCCGGAAAGCAACAAAACACAAAGCAAATAAGTGTTACTCACATTCCATTCAAGCTTCTTAAGCTCTTTATCCCTTCTTAAGCACAAAACAAGTCCTAGATTTTCATGTTACCCATCATTCAACGAGCAACCATGAACGGCATCATCCCTACTAGACCAGATTTTATCCTACAAAAGCTATTTGCAATATCAAGCATTGATCTGGTCAGAGATTGAGCACTAATAGCATTCTTAGTCAGAGGGACAAACACACCCAAAAAAGACCTCAAAATCTCAGCAAACGATTCCCAACCCCAGCTGCCTGAACCACAGTTATGAGATTGAAATCTGATCTTCGGTAGAACGAGAGAGATCTCCAATGCCTTACAAATCCAGAATGCAACTAAAGACACAAGCTATAGACAAGAATCACAATTCTTCCCTATTTTTTCAACCTCCAGAGAACCACGACATTCATGGCTCAAACAAAGAGCTTGCCTTCAATTTTCATCTTTCAAACATATTTACAACATTGTCAAATCCATAAATCCAAAGTGCAAGAGAGCCATAGAATCAGAGAGACGAAGTGCTTCACAAAGGGAAACAAGAGTGCAAAGAGAACCAGGGGAAAAGCCAGGGGGAGAGAGGAGGGAAGAAAGAGACAAATCCACAGACAACAGAAAAATCTTTGACGAGGGTGCATACAAATAGGTGCCAAACAAAGGGAAAAAAAAGAATAGACTCATGGTTAGAACTTGCAAGAAAAGAGTCAGTTATGCGAGATATTAAAATGCACATGCAATATTTTGCGAGATTAGTGAGCAAAGGATGGGTGCTTATCAAATGGGTAGAAAGACATCATCAATTCACTAAATGACTGATGAGACAAATGGATTTTGGGCATGTATAAACTGTAACAAGTGCAAAATTTGGAGCATTTCATGATGTAGAAGCTTGGATGCTCCTAGAATGGCACATAAACTGTCCCATATCCTTGTCATATACTGAAAACTCTGACATCCTGACTTACGTATTGGACATATTCTAAACACGATTCTTTCACTTACTAGCAAGAAAATCATTCTGTGTTTCAGGGACATTTAGAGATTCAAACGTATCCCCTTTTTGGCACATTAGATTGTAGCAGCTGGAGATAATACGTGAAGGATTTTAGCCATGCTACTAATACATCAAAACAGATGTATGACAGGAGAGAATAATGAAAATATTCAACTTGGTGTCCAGCCTCCATGCCAATTTCTATGAGAATGTAGCATTGCCAGCACATAACGACAAAAGCATGGAACCATATTTATAAAACTAAGATCGTTCCTAGAGGTGAAGCAGATGATCAAGAGATTTCTTGTAGCAATCATATTATCTATGTAGGGTCATTTTTTTTTAAGAAAACAGTGCAGTGTCTTAAATTCAAGCAGAGGAAATAAGGTCATGATGAGAAGTAGCCTTATGTGATAGTGATCGCCAAAATCCATGAATATTAAAAGGAATTTTCAATAATAGTCACAAAACCACACATTGCATGGTCAGAATATGGACAACCAGGAAATCATCTTGCCTAGATATCACATGGAGTTAAGGCAAAAATGTTGAAAGAGAAGGATCACTATAGTAACAGACAGTAATAATTCAACTTTGATAACATCGACTGAAAAAAAAATAAATAAATGAAAAGAATGATCTACCAGAGGGTTTGCTAAGAGAAGAGTAGCCTTCAGTCAGACAAAAAGCTTAATTAAAAAAGCTAAAAACCAAATGAAAGAGATACTTAATTGGTGATAGTTAGAATATTCAGTGGTTAAAGAGTCGTCCTCATTGCTTGCTGAGTATCTATCATACAAAGCAAGCAATTTCAATCTACAACTCATCCAAAAGGTCAAATCCATATCAAAAAAGTTTTTTCAAAAAATTTTTTAAAGTAATTGTACTTCTCATTGCTTACCGAGTATCTATCATATTGAGCAATCCAGCCTACAACTCTACCCAAGAGGCCAAATCCATATCCAAAGGTTTTTTCTTTCGAGAATATCATAAAGTACTTGTAACTCCCATTGACCAAGAATCCGACCAATCAAAACCGTGGGAGATGTACTATGAAGCATTCGAATAAATTTCATGTAAGCTACGGGTCAATCAACAGAACAATCTAGTAAATGCAAAATTCTGTAAACAGAAAATAACAATAAGATGATCTTGAAGCACACTCTGCGTCATGCCAAGCCCTTCACTCCAACAACCATACATGGACATCCAAAAGGCTGCTTGATGGAACAAAAAAGAGAGATAGTGTAACACCCCGATGTTTTGCACTAGAGTCAATCATATGCGTGATCATAAATGGATCATTTATTGAGAAAATTAATGTGCAGGTGATATTTTTTGAAGCTGATAATTGGCATTTGGGTTGGATGTAATATTTTGATGGGCTTAGACTCTTCAGCTTTGAGAAGTTGGACCATGAGCAGTTTGGTAATTTCTGCATCAGTAGATTTTTAATTAAATTGAGTAATTTATTTGTTAAAAATAATTATGACTACTAAATAGTCATTTGTATGTCGTATAATTGTACTTTAGTTAAATTATTTGAAGGGGTAAAATGGTAAAAATGCAAACCCTAATTGTTCTTGTGGGAACCTTAGAAGAAACCCTAGGCACCTATCTCTTTATTGAACTCTTCTAGCTGCCGCTTGGGTATAGGGAATTCAACCTTATTAAGAAGCTAATCTTCCTTAGGTAAATTAGAGGAGCCAACCACGTGAAGGAATGAAAGAAATCATCTAAACCCCAATTCCCCCATGTAACCCTTGTAGACGACCCTCACTGATTTAACGTAGCTGCCCCCCCTCCTTGTTAGTTCTTAACCTAATTTTGAAATTTGTTAGCTACATGGTCAGAAGGCAAAACAGCAGCCTTGTGGGAAGAGAAAAAAAAGGAGCCTTTGCTAAAATTTTTAAAGGAGAAAAGAGAGGGAAACACTTAAACCCTAGCCTCTTATTTCACAAACACTAAGAAGCCTTCATTTCCCTTGGATTGTCTTCCTTTGTGTAATCACCTTGAAGAGAGGAGAGAGAGAGCCGAGCTTGAAGAGAGAAAAGGAGGCCACATGTGAGAAGAGGAAGAGAAGAGAGATCAACCACTGAGGCAAGTGACCTACCTTTCTACCATGTATGATCATTCTAATCAATATTTAGTGTATATTCTAGTACGGACAATTTCATGTCTCGTGCTCCTCTTCATGACAACCTTTTGGATCCCTCTTTGGGATTGTAGGCAATTGTGGTAAGCCATATTTTTAAGACCTCAAGTATATCTCTTGAACCCATGAAATAATTCCTACATCTTATTGCATAGAAATGATGACTTTCATCCCTCTATATTGTGAGTTCATGCCTCAGTTTGTAGGGGTAACTGCCAACCGAATGCTTAACCACCTCTTAATAATGAAACATATGCTTATTGTACTAAAGTCGAAGTCTTTATGTTAAATCCACCTGTATGTTTTGATAGCATGAAAACCTAGTGATGGTGTGCCTAGGGTTTATTGGTGAAGTCAAAAATATAATTTTTACATGATTGTATGATGATATGTTGTAGACCAATAATTTTCCTAACGTCTAGGAGATTATATGCTTGTAAATCTAAAAGTTGGAAGCCAAAGACCTTAGTGGTCTGTGCCTAGGTGGACTCGTAGGGTTAAAGAAGCAATTTTCTATGTTGTATGATAATATGTCATGCACCTATATTTTCTTTAGTGGCCTTGTGCCTCTTGAAGGGGGTAAGACTGAATTGTATGTGTTATACAATGATTTGTATAGGATCTATATTTTTCCTAGTGGTTGTGTGCCTTGTGGTGCCTATATGCTAGAATGGTGGTATTATTCATGCAGTAGGCCATGTTGGCCATGAACTTGGAGGAGCAAAACCAGAGTCATGAGGATGTGGGTTTATGTTATAAGATGATCACGTAGGAAATTTTAAGAATTTTGATGATTTAGGTTTACAATATAAATGGTCAGAAAATGAGGCTTAACTTTCCTAGTGGGCTGTGTGGTGTGACCAAGTGTAGGGTGAAGTTAGGTTATCACTTAGTGAAAGTTCACTCAAATGATGCTTAAGGATGATCAAGAATAGAAACCCTAAGGTTGGACTCGATAGTGTAGACGATGGCTAGTAGGGAGGTGAGACGTTACTCCCATTGAAAATTCCTCTTTTGGCTCTTCATTTGATTCATTGATATTTGAGTTCTTTTGTGCTGCCTCTAATCGCATGAGTATGATCTTCATTAGCATCGAATCATTTCTCTATTCATTCCCACTGGTGAGTCCTTTACGTTGTCCTTGATTGTATAAATTTCTTGGCCATTTATGATTTAGGTAAAAGAGATTATATTAAAATATGACAATTTCAATGAATGTGAAACCTGCAGAATTTTAGCAAAATTTATAGTTGTTCGATACTGATTCTCATATCCTAAAATAGATGAGGTCTATTATTTTATGGAGGAAGGGATGATTATAGCTATGTAACCATCATAAAATGTGATACTAAGAAACATCATGGCAAGAGACGTTGGGTTTCACATGTTAAGACTAATATTCCTACACCTTGAGTCGGTGGGGAAATTCTGTGATTGGAGATTCTTACGCCCTGCATCAGTGGGGGAATTCTTTGTGGAGTGTTGTGCTTTGAATTCCTATGCCCTACTTTGGATGGTAGAAATTCTGTTGTTAGAGATTCCTGTGCCGTGTTGGTAGGGGAATCCCTTGAGGAGCACATTATTGGGATTCTTGCATTGATAGAGGAATTCTTGGGAGACTATACATGGTCGTATGTCAAACTTGTGAATGCCCGATTTTCTCATGAGAATTACTTAACAAATAGGGGCATAAATACGTGACTTTTGATTCGCAGTGGAAGAATAATATCAAAAGAGATTATTGTGATGTCTCGGTATCATTGGGACCTTAATTGAAATGGGTTCAACAAAACCTATGTTATCATTGAGATTTGGATTTAGAGAATTCATACCATTTTTATTGGTGGTTTAGATTCAAAAAATCTATGTCATCTTATTTATGGTTCAGATTCAGTGAATCCATAATGTTCTCGTGAATATTCAGATTCAAGAAATCCATATCTTTCTTGTTAATTTTTGGATTTAGGGAATCCATGTCTTTCCTATTATGTTTGGATTCGGAAAATCCATGCCATTTTCAGATGTTTAGATTTGAGAAATCCACTAGTTGTTGGTATCACATTTGAGTTATGTTATGACTAAGTTGGTACAATTCTCAGGTAGTATGTCGTATTGAGCATTGCTGTGCCTTTATTGCCTTTACAATTGATGTTATTGATTGGCCCGAGATTTTTATAGTTACTATTATTATAACGTTGATTGTTGTTACTTGTCGAGCATTTAACTCACTCATTATATTTTCTTGACTCCAAATTAAAGCAGGGCAATTAGAACTAGTGGGAGGTCATATTTGTTGAGTCACTATTAGGTTGAGGATCCCAAAGCCTAGACGGCCTTTCAATTTTGAGTGGAGTTTTATTTACATTTTTAGTTATGGATATTTTGGAGACATGATTTTTGGGGCTGCGCTCTCCTCATATTTTTGAGACATGATAGGCATTAATTTTACCTTAGAATTTATGAGGAATATTTATGATTTTATTAATATTTTAATTTATGTGGTTTTATATTATGTTTTGAAATCTGGAGACAACGTGACAATTCGAGTTTACAGTTGTTAAATGAGTCCAGGTGGCCACAGGTAGAGATATCGATTTGTGCTAGAAATAGTGTAGGATTAAATAGAATTTCCCAAAGCACAAGCTGGTCAATGAAGATTGAAGTTAAGGAATAGTGTAAGGAAAATAATGAAGAAATTCCATATAAAAGGTTCCCCGGAGTTACTCTGTGTAAGATGGTATAGACAATTAGAGTAGCCTAAGGAAACAACCGAAAGCATCAAAGGTATTCACAACAAGCTGATCCACATAAGCCCAGTGCTTGGACAGGAAAGCTCTGAAAAATCCAAAATGTAGGATAAAAATATCAGTATGAATATTAGTCACAGCCGTATGAGAGTATCTGACGCATTTTTTTTATTTTTATTTTTTTTTTGGCAAAAATAGAATCTAGGGGGCAAATATTAGCTAATATAACGAAAATTCAAAGTGTGTATCAACTGATATGGTAACAAATCATGATTTTGTCACCGTATTAGAAAATATCGGTATCAAGGGATTAGATACTGGCATATACTTCATTCCACTACTTGGACATCTTCCGCAAGAGAAAGAAGAAGAATCTTACTGCACAAAACAACACCACCTTCAGCAGTTCTTTCCGAGAACATAAAAACAAAATCTAGTGTCAGCATAGTTCACAAATCAGCATCTGAATTTGTCAACAGGGTGAAATCCTCATCTATCACATAAACCTAAAAGAAGGGAAGGGAACTAGCAAGCATTAAACATTAGCATTATTGGCTACACACTGATAAGTTACATAATCACTACCATGGTTGCAAAAATCAATGCCCGGGACAAGGCCCTCAACCCACAAAGTTTCGCCATGTGTTGAGTTCAAAATCACTCCATTGGCACCACCATCATCCCTACGAAGCTCAGAACCTGAAAGAAAGGCAATATCACTATAACTAAATTAATGTTATTCATCTGTCAAAACATGAGTACAACATGGGAAATTCCATGCAACAAAAGGATGGATTTCTCCCTCTCGGGATATGGTCAAACGTAGTCAATAGATATCTAACATATATATGTATATGTATTATTGAAAGGAAAATCAGTTATGATAAATCACAAAAAAAGGCCTCACTTTTCTCATCCTTGCTGTCAACCACATCTGTACACGAAGTACTACTACAAGAATCTTCAGAATTCAGGGCAAGGTTTGAAAAGCAGCCATCTGTCTCTTGAATCTCTGGAAATACATAAGATCGTGGAAGAGGAATGTTCAGAGCACGAGTCCAAAAGACAGAATTTGCCCTGGGAATGACATTAGGAATGTTCCATTGACATGAATAAAAAAAACTCACCTTCCCAAAAAACAAAACAACATGAGTTAAAAACAAGCATTTGGAACTCAAAACTGAAGACAACTAGGTTTTCCAAGGGGGCACGTACCAAAGGAAGTCTTCAAAAGTCACCTCACTGAAACAAGAAAGTAAGAAAAGTTGCATGTCAGCGGCTGTATGCAAAATATAGAAATTTAGTTCACTTTCATAAAAAGTTCTCAAATTACAAGATCTTTGCTGTCACTTTTTGAAGCAACATTTTCTTCAGCAACAATCTAGTCATGGACAAGGCAATGACAAGAGTTGGGTGCTGAACATACATCACCATGAAATCAGATCTTTCACAAGGCCACAGAGGGAAAATAACAGAAAACCATTGGTATGTCTCTCACAAAAAGTTCCAACACTCTTTGTTAGGAGTCCCAGGACTAAGGTGTAACATACTGCAGCAAGATTTCATTATGATATCATCTAGCTGACTTTGTCCAATTGATTTGGTTCATCAACAATTCATCCAATCTCATTTCTGCAAAATATAACCTGTCTTACATCGTCCATCTAACTAAGGCCTGCTTCTTTTTTTTTTCATGTTTCAGGGTGTTTATTAATATTTGTCTTCGGCTTAAGCATATTACAGTGTTATTTGTGTTAACACAAGCCTCCTAAATGAAACATCATGCTAGTTTGTACAATATAGACCCAATTGCTTAGGAAAATTCCTAAGTTGATGGTTGATCAATTTGCGGAACAATTTCTTTGTAAGAAGCTGAATGTGAGTCTTATTCACCAATTATTATTGTTAAGAGAGTTTGGAGATGATCCTAATTCAGCCTAACAAGTTTCCTGAGGTTTATTTACAAGTCTGCTGTATGAAAACAATTGGAAGAGTTAGATGACCAATTTTAAAAATTACTCAATCATGGAATAGCAGCTTAAACTCCAATTCTAACACCAAATTCACAATCTTAAAACCCAACCCACTGAAAATATAGGCAACCAAACGAATCATCTGAAATCCATCTTGCATAAAAGGATCTCAGAGATCATCTTTTTGCAACAGAATCTCGAGTTTCAAATGAGGTAGTAGTAAGTCCAAAGATCATCTTTATCCACACAATCAACAGGTTCACCAATATGTTAAATATTTTCACACAAGTAGTAATAAATTCCACACACCTTTCTGAATTTCCATCTAAAACCAGAACTCTTGTCACCAAGTCCTTCACTTTATCCTCAAAGATTGATTGCAAGTTCTTCTTCTGCAATACACAGCTATCAGAAGTTATAAATGTCATAGAGGCAAAGCACAGAAAGACAAAGTAATTGCACTTCCACAACAATGGATGTCATGATGCAAAAAATGCATATAGTCTTATGGTATCTCACATCCTAGGACAAAAGGAACTTATTTCAAAAAGCGGTAAAGGTGGACAAAACAAAGTGAAGCCACTGTCTAATATTCATTAATGCAATGATCTTCCAAATTGGAAACTTAGCATGCATCCTAACCTTCTCAGCAGGTCGAATAGCAGATATCTTTGTGCAGAACTAGATTAATAATATTGTCATGCATGATAGATGGGGGCCAAAATAATCAAACTTAGACAAGTTCTTTAATAATACAGGTGGATTTTTTTTCCTCCTTTTGATCAGCAAGAACTCGCTATCTTATGCTCACAAAAATATGGCATGTCCATGCAACTGGCTCATAACTTGCAATTTTGTAAATGTGCCAATTGAGCAGAGACCCAAAATAGTTCTTGAATTTATTACCTGCAATTCAGTCGCTCTATATAATGTTGTCCCCCTCAATTCCTGCATCTCATCATCGGTAAACCAAAGTGGATTCCGGAAAGTGCTTGGAATCATATTAAGGTACCTATAACAATCATTAGACACAATATTTTATAAATAAATATGCCAACCAAGAACCAAGGAAATAAAAGTTCAAACATACGGCTTCCATGAAGAATTCTTACGGAGGCGCTCCACTGTCAAATAAAGGATCATCAGGAACCTATCGTCCACATCACCTTCATCAAACATCACCCGACACTCTGATCCCAGTGTATGATCTTGCAAAACTCTCATTGGAGTAATAGCTAAATCAAGTGGAACAACTAACAAAACCCCTAATAATAATCCCACGGTAGCACAATTATGAATAAATCATGTCAAATGTGTTTCAAGATAAAATTGCAATTTATTGAAAGCCAATCCATAATGAATCTTAGGAGGTTAGATGAATGAAATAATAGCGGAAATCCAAGCAAAAAGTTTAAGTTGTGACTATCCAACACTTCTTGAGATGTAGTTGACATAAAGGCATGAGTGAAAATATCTATATTGGTATTAGTATCGGTCATAATCATATCGGTATCAAACATATTAGACAAATTGCCTTACTATTAGATATATCAGACAAAAAATAAAAATAAAAATTATATACTAACAATGCTGTATCGCTGATATATTGACTATATCGGCCAATATATCAGTTATGCCGGCCAATACGGAAACCATCGCAATATTGTCGTGGCATCAGGACATAAGGACATTGATGGGTGTACCATATCGGCCAATGTTTTCATCAATGCATAAATGTTAATGAAAATCAGAACCTAATTAATGCCAAATGAGGAGAAAACACTCAGAATTGGTGTCAAAAACCTCTTGGATGACTGAAACGGAGGAAATACAGACCTTATGACCAAATTATGATCAACAAAGCACAGAAATTGGTGTTGGGTACAAAGGTAGGGGCTGGATTGAACCATTTCAAACATTTGCACCTAGTTTGGTTTAAAATAACTGAAAAGAAGTGACAACAAAGACAGGAAAGAAATCCCTTGCTGTATTTCGTTTGGATTCTTTGATAATTGGAAAACCAAGTGGAATGAAGAGAATGAAAACTTAGTATGATGCACCTGATTTTATTGAGTGGGTCACTTCCCATGTGAGGCCTATGACCCATGGTGTGATGTTCTGAATTGCTCAAGCAAAACAGAGACAGAGAAGTTCGCATGACTTTTGGCTCAAGGAAATAGTTGAAAAACTGTGTTGTGTAGTGTTTGCGCAAAGTGTGGCTCGAGCAGAATCTTGATAGACGGTTTCACACGAAGAATGTTCAAGCATGTGCCCTTTCTTATGTGAAATTGAGTATAGTTGTGTAGTTTTGGCACAACAACTGTCAGGATTTTCAGTTCATTTTTCAAATGCAGAGTGATGCCAGAGAGTGAAAAAGGAGAAGGAAGGAGAAATTGTTGCTACTCAATTGGTCACCAATTTATGTTCCGATCTTTATCAACTTAGGATATGTTGTTCTATACATAGTATAAAACATATGTACTGGCTGTTTTTCCTCTTTACTATTTCTTGTATATTCCATCTCAGGTTGTATACTCGTAGTGTGTTGTCTATTGAAAATATTTGAGAGGTTATTTGTAACCGGAATTGAAATATACTAGAGATTGTTGTTGGATATAAAGTCCCGTGATTTTCTCGTAGTTGAGAGAGGTTTTTTACGTAAAAATGGCATCATCTTTTATGTGTGTTGATTGAATTCTTTTGTTGTTTCTCATAGATTTCACCGTCACGGGAGCAGTTCATCTGTGTTTCTGTTCCCTACAAATTTTTCTCTCCAACCAATTTGTTGGAACAAATAAAAGCTCCCTCCCTTCCCTTCCCTTTCCTTTTCTTTATAATAAACTAGGGAAAGGAAAGCAAAGGTCTTTCCTTTTCTTTTCTCATCCCTTCCTTTCTATCCCATCCATTCCCGTGCTTTTTCCCTTCAAAAGAAAATTTTACTTGATATACGTTATAATAGAATATCACACAGAAGAATCAATAACGAAATATTTTATTGGTAGACAAAAATTGGCAAACATCCAATTATCAATAGACCTTTAACAATTAAATCGATGGACAATGTACATCTCAATATGTTTCGAAACTTCCTCACAGTGAGGAGCAAATTAAAGGCCAGAAACTATAAGAACAGGTGACAGAACATATTAAAGTAGAATGATATCACAAAAGTAACTAGAAAGTAAGCTTACCATCAGAAGCATGACTAGCGGAAAACAAACCGAACCCTTTATTGGAATCGCAGTATCTGATCTCGCAACCACGTAGTTCCACTCGATTGAACTGGGATTTTTTTTTCATCGCCATGAGTATAATTACAGATAGGAAAGAGCAAGAAGAATGGGAAAAAGGGTTGAGGAAGAGACAGAATTTTACCTGCAACCACTGGAGAAATTGTTCGAATTTCGTTTCTTTCTGGGTCTCCATTGCTGGGAACTCGAACGATCGCTGAGGTTTTAGCTGACTATCCGATATGGTTGTTTTCGTTTTCCCGTGAGGTAGGTAAGGATGGATTTTCATCCGTCAGTCCGCCTCTGTCTATATAAACCCCGCACCCTCGTTTCTTTAACTCATTTTACCCTGAAATTCACAGAGAAGGGATAGAAAGAACAAAAATGAATACAGGCATAGAGGAAGAGAATAAGAAAAGGAAGAAATTATTTAGCTAAGCTCTTTATATTTATCACAAAATTCTAAAATTTATTTAATTAATCCTTTGCATGCTCAAGAAAGATCAAGAATTTTGTTGAATCTCTATGACTATATTTATTTAATTGGTTTTCAAATTCTGAAGAAATTATTCATTTTTTAAGTAAAATATATTTATTTTAAT
>JAODPA010109625.1:0-19776 GCA_025585075.1 Nepenthes mirabilis
ATTAAATGAAAGTTTCTGATAAATTTCACAGTAAAATCATAATAGACTGATAAATATGTAAACTTTTTATACTTTTACTTCAAAATCCTAATTTGAACGAGTATTAGAGCAATAATACTTGAAAAGAACGGGATTAAATCACAACAAAGGAAAGAGAAAGCTAAAAGAGTACTTACTTTCACTTGATATACTGAAATTCTTGGTTCGAACATTTTGAATTTAACTTCCCAAAGCCTTTTCTCGTTTTCTCTCTCTTCTCCCTTCTCTCTTGGCCCTTCTCTCTTTATTTTTCACCCTCTCTCTCTCTCCTCCACCTCTTGGAATGCGGTGGAGTTGGTCTGTGGCTGACTTTTATAAAAGTTCGGCGCTTGAGCACGGGTTAGAGGTAGAGTTATTAGAACTTGCGCCTGTTAGGGTGCTCGAGTGAGTGGCAAGTGTTCCCTCCCTATTTTTGGCCCTTGTCGAGGTGCTTAAGTGCCCGGCAGGCACACCCGTGCTACCTCAGGTGTTGGGTAGGCGTGTAGGTGCCAACCTGGGCGCCAAGTGCAATACGCGTTCTGTGAGATCTGAAATCAAAGAAGCTAAAAATCAAAGTAAAATATTTATATTTAAAAATCGGAGTGTTTTGATTTCGACTTAAACCAGAGTGGCTTTACACTACTAGAAGATCGGAACTAATGGTAACCAAAATGTTAACCGGTTTTAAAAAATGTTGACCGGCGTCAAAATGTTGACCAGCATCGAGATGTTGGCCAATGTCAAGACGTTGACTGGAGTAAAGATGTTGACTGAAAGGTTGACCGATTTTTAGAAATGTTGACCGACCTTGAATAAGAGAAAAGAAACGTTGACCGACTTGAATAAAAGTTGGCTGGATTAGAATAAGAAGCATTGACTGAAAAAGTTGACCAATAAAAAGGTTGGTCGATTTTGAAGAAAATGTTAACTAGCTAGAATTGACCACCGAATTTAGAAATTTTGACTAGAATAAATTACGGGCAAACTAAAGGCAAAGGCCAATTTTGTTGTTTAGATGGTCAGATTCCAATTAGATTCAAATCTAATCAAAGCAAGTGAACTACCCTGTTGACCTTCTAGATAAAAGTATCAAGTAGGTAACTTATCCCACTCATTCCCACCTAACCCCTAAAGGAAACTACCAAGTAGGTAACTCACCCCACTTACTCCACCTAATCCCTTCTCTTTATATATTGAGCTCCAATTGAGGGACGGGTGTAGAATTTCTGGCGAGGAAGAAGGGTAAGGAGTGAAGAAGGAGAAAAAATTTTAAATCAGTCAGAATGGGCGGTTAACAGTCCAGCAAGTGTACCTTTCCTTTTTAAACCCAGATTTTAAGAATATTTATAAGGCAAGTGTATTCCTCTTTTCAAATTCAGATTTTAAGTATACTTCTATTTTTAAGTCTCGGATTTTAAAAAAATTGTAAGTGTTCTCTTCAGATTTAAATGCTTCAACACATGGTTTATCAGACTTGCCATTTTAATTACTACTTGGTAAGCTGTATCTCTGATGTTATGTTTGCCATACGATCGAACTAAAAATATGATTTTGATTTCATGATTAATTCATACTTTCTATTTTCTGCTCAACTTATGATTGAACTTGAATTGTATAAAAATGGATAAGTAAACTGGCTTTGAATCATAATGTTATAATAGAGAATTATTAACTGGAATGAGATTTATGATTTGAAACTGGTTTCACGTCAACTGAAAGTTTTTATACTTGACCGGAATAAGAAAAAAATGAATTTGAAATCGGCTTTGTAATATGACGACCAAAAGTTTTGTACCGGTCCGAAATGTGAACTAAAGAAAAAGTTCTCCGGTCTTATGACAAGATAAATAAGATCGGACTTTAGCACTGGGAGATAAAGTTCTCCGGCATGCCTTAGAATATTATGGTGATAATCAAGGATAATGAAAGGGAGCCGTCCTCGGGGCTTTGTACAAAGAAAAAGTGAGAGCCGCCCTCGAGGATTTGTACAAGAAGGAAGTGAGAGCAATTCTCGAGGCTGTGTAAGGAGGTATTGCCGTGATTGTGAGGAGATGTATACAATCTATTCTCGATTATTGCCCCCTCCGCTAGCGATGTCCTTTACCTAAAAAAAGAGGAGAAATTTCTATAATAAGACCGACTCTGTTTTCTGTTCCGATTTCCAAAATTGACTGCTCTGGCTTTCCTGATTATTTTTGTATTATGTATCTGCCATGATCTGGTCAACTGTTATTTTATAATATTTATGTTATATATGTATCTGTATCCGCCTTACAGCATAAATGTTTTACAAAAAATCTGTATGTACATTGTTGAGCTCCGACTTATTATTTTCTATTTTTTCCCTCCAGATGAAACTATAGAGCTCGTTCCTGATGAGATGGAGTGACTAGAACTCCATCTAAATAATTCTAAGGACTCGGAAGCATATTTTGGAGTTACCACGGAAGAAGCAGCTTTGTTGTAATGATCTGATTGAAATATATGAATTTTTGTAATTGGACTTTTATGACTATGTATACATAAATGAGTTTTATGGGTATGAATGTGAATACTTCGACAGGTTATTTGATTGGCTTCCGCTACATATTTTATGGATATCGTGTATGGGTCCTAGATGGCATCTGTGATCCTGTGATTAGGAGGCACGACCAGTCTGGACCAGATCACCAAAACCTTGGTGTTAGTTCCAGGAGGTCGCTGACGGAATGCAAAAAAAAAATCCGTTCCGTCACAATTGGCATCAGAGAGATGAGATGCCTTAGGAATTGATCGATCGAAAATGTAGAAGCATAGGTTTGAATCTTTGTACTGAATTTTCGTAAGAATTAGGCCAAGGTAACTTAGGCGACTAGAGTCCTAAAGAAGTTTGAATCCTAGGCTAGGTTCAATTTTAATGAGTTGATGGATATTTTTTTTTCCTGGGATTATAATATCGTACTTGCCTTGATTTTAGGATTGCTAGTGGAAGAGGAAGAAGGAATGGTTGTAATACACCTCATGATAGGGAAGCCGCCTATATAGATTTATTGGAAAGAATGACCAACGTAGTGGAGTCTGTTGAGCATAGGCATATGGCTCCGATCCCCGCGACCGAGCCAGCTCCGGCCATCCTGACTCCAACTACATATGATCGGTTCACGGCCTAAGCAAGCCCGATCTGGTGGAAGCTGATATATGGTTAAAGAGGATGAAGAAAATATTTACAGTAATTGAGTATACGGATTAGGAGAAGGTCACCTTCGCCGTATATAAGTTGAAGGGCGAAGCGGACAGTTGGTGGGGCATGAGGAAGAAAGCACTAGGAGTGCCCAATGAGATGATCGCTTGGGATATGTTCGAGAAAGCTTTTCTGGAGAAATACTTTTCATCCAGTCTTCTGGATCAAAAGGAGATGAAATTCATGATATTAAGGCAAGGAAGTATGTTAGTGACTGAGTACAATGCTAAATTCACTGAGTTATCCTGATTCTCACCTTATTATGTAGAAGACAAATTAAGAAAGGCGAAGAAGTTTCAGCAAGGACTGCAGGATGATATCAAGAAACAACTGTCCACATTAAAGCTTGAGACGTATTCCGATATACTGGATAGGATAGTCATTTATGAAAAAGAAGTGGAGATAGAGAAATTTTAAGCAAAGAGGGCAGCTAGCCAGGCATGCCTTAGTGTCAGGCCTGCTAGGAGATCTTTTGGATCGTCCAAGAAGACAATGACGACCGATAAAGGAAAGGGTGTTGTGTCGGCTCAATCGTTGACTGATTGAAGGATGTCGGCTACGCATTGTGCCACTTGTGGGAAGATGCATCCGGGGCAGGAGTGCCGCCGGATGACAGGAGCTTGTTTCAAATGCGGATAGCAAGGCCACCCGATCAAAGATTGCCCGAGACTAGAGTGGAGAAAGCCTACTATTCCAGCTAAGGCTTTCGTAGTAACTATTCAGGAATCAGAGGCATCGCCAAATGTCATGGAAGGTACTCTTTCTATTTGTGGAGTTCTTGCATCTATTTTATTTGACTCGAAATCTACCCACTCTTTTGTTTCTCCACGATTTGTATGCCTTATTATCACTACCCCTTACATATTGGTTTATGAATTGTTTGTGTATACCCTTATTGGATTCCTTGTAATTACTAATGTTGTATATCCTGGATGCGTAATGGAAATAGATGAGCAATGTTTAATTGTGAATTTAGTGTTACTAAACATGGGAGATTTTGACATGATTCTGGGGATGGATTGGCTGGCTAAAAACCATGCCACCACTGATTTCTCTATGAAGAGGGTTTATTTTAATATCTCCGGGATGGAAACCTTTTTCTTCCAAGGCATTAGGAAAAAGGAAATGCCTGTGTTGATCTCGGCCTTACATGCCAAACATCTGGTGAGAAGCGGATGTAAAGCTTACTTAGCTTATACCTGCACCACTGAGAGTCATAAGGTACCGGCTAAGGACATCCTAGTCGTTCATGATTTTGAGGATGTATTTCCTAAGGAATTGCTTGGATTGCCTCCGCATCGGGAGATTGAGTTTGAGATCTCTATTATTTTTAGTATCAGTCCAATTTCTAAGGCTCCTTATAGAATGGCCTCTGCTGACTTAAAGGAGCTAAGATTATAATTATATGAGCTGTTAGACAATGGTTTTATCAGGCCAAGTTGGGGAGCACCGGTGTTATTTTTAAGGAAGAAAGATGGGTCGTTATGGCTTTGTGTTGATTACTGTGAATTAAACAAAATCATGATAAAAAATAAATATCTTCTGCCGTGTATTGATGATTTATTTTATCAATTGCAAGGATCCTGGGTGTTCTCAAAAATTGATCTAAGGTCTGGTTATCATCAGTTGAGGATTAAGGTAGAGGATGTAGCCAAAATTGTTTTCCAGACGAGATACGACCACTATTAGTTCCTTGTTATGCTCTTTAGGCTTATGAATGCCCCTACTGCCTTTATAGATTTGATGAATAGAGTGTTTATGTAGTATCTGGATAAATTTATGGTGATTTTTATTGATAATATTTTAATCTATTCAAAGAACTATGAGGAGCATGAAAGTCATCTAAAGATAGTACTTCAAGTACTCTGTGAGAAAAAGTTACATGCTAAGTTAAAAAAATGTGAATTCTGACCGGAGAATGTGATGTTCTTAGGACATGTAATTTCTGATGGTGATATTTCTATAGATCCAAATAAAGTAGATGCTGTTACTAACTGGAGTAGGCCGACTCTTGTAACAGAGGTTAGAAGCTTTCTGGGCATTACAGTTTACTACCGGTGATTTGTGAAAAATTTTTCACAGATTGCTATGCCCCTGACTCGATTACTAAAGAAGGAAGTTAAATTTGAATGGATTGAGGAGTGTGATCAGAGTTTTCGGGAGCTAAAAGATCGCTTGACTACTACTCCAATATTAGTAATTTTAGAAAGATCAGGAGGCTATAAGGTGTACTGTGACATCTCTAAGGCGGGTTTGGGATGTGTATTGATACAGCATGGTAGGGTGGTAGCTTACGGGTCTAGACAACTGAAGGTGCATGAAAAGAACTATCCTACCCATGATCTAGAGTTGGCTGCTGTGGTGTTTGCCTTGAAAATTTGAAAGCATTACCTATATGGTGAAAAATTTATTGTATATTCTGATCACAAAAGCCTGAAGTATCTATTTTTTCAAAAGGAGCTTAACATGAGGTAAAGGAGGTGGCTTGATCTCTTAAAGGATTACGACTGTGAGATACAATATAATGTTGGAAAGGCTAATGTGGTTGTGGATGCATTAAGTCAACGATTAGGAATTGTGGCTCAATTGCAAATCAAGCAAATGGAATTATTAGACTATCTGAAGCAATGTGATGTCTGGCGATATGCTAAAGGCAATAGGATGCTCCTGTCTTATCTTCAGATCCAACCTGAGATTATTAGTGAAGTTAGGGAGAAGCAAGTTAATAATCTATTCCTTGTAGAAATTGCAAGTGACTTGAGTAAGGAGTCTCAAGTTAAATTCAGTGTCTGAACGGATGGAGTATTGAGGTTTAGAGATCGATTATGTGTGTCAAATGATAAGGAGTTGAAAGAAAAGATTCTAAAGGAAGCCCATCGGTCTAGATATACCATCCACCCTGGAACAAATAAAATATATCAAGATTTGAAAAAAATTTTCTGGTGGAAGAACATGAAGAGGGACATCATGGCCTACGTGGAGAAATGTCTTGTGTGTCAGCAATTGAAGGCGGAAAGGAGAAAACCTTTCAGGTTATTACAGCTAATGCCGATCCCGAGTTAGAAATGAGAAGATATTGCTATGAATTTTGTATTAGGTCTGCCAAGGACTCTTAGAAATCACATGCCATTTAGGTTATAGTTGACCGGTTGATAAAGTCATCCCACTTCTTGACAATCAGGACAACCTATTCGCGTGATAAGCTGGCTCAGCTATATGTGAATGAAATCGTGAGATTACATGGAATTTCTGCCTCTATTATATCTGATAGGGATCCCCATTTTGTCTCAAGGTTTTGGAAAAGTTTGCATAAAGAATTGGGGACTGAATTAAAATTTAGTACTGTTTATTAGCCTCAGACAGATGGTCAATCTAAGCGAACTATCTAGATTCTTGATGATATATTGAGGGCTTCTGTATTAGAAATGAAAGGCACTTGGGATACTTGCCAGGCACTGACAGAATTTGTTTATAATAACAGTTATCAGGGTAATATTGGCATAGCGCCTTTTGAGGCTCTATATGGGAGGAAATGCAGGTTGCTGATTTATTGGAAAGAAATCAGAGATAAAAGGATTTTGGGTCCAAAAATCGTAAAGGAAACGGTGGAGAAAATTAAACTGATCCATAGTAATTTGAGGATCGATCAAAGCAAACAGAAAAGCTATGCGGATAGGAGGACGGAATTGAGCTTTGAGATAGAAGATTTTATTTTTCTGAAAGTCTCACCATCCAAGGGAACATTACGGTTTGGAGTGAAGGGTAAACTCAAGCCACGGTTTATTGGTCCTTTTGAGGTTCTAGAAATGATCGGAGAAGTAGCTTACAGATTAGCACTACCGCCAAGTCTGACAGAAGTACATGACGTGTTCCATGTATCCATACTCCGGAAGTATGTTTATAATCCTACACACATAATTGAATTCGAATCCTTGGAAATTAACAAGGATTTATCCTACGTCGAGGAGCCACTGCAAATTCTCGACCGAAAAGAGCAAAGGCTGCGTACAAGGATGGTTCCTCTGGTGAAGGTGCTCTAAAGAAATCACTCACTTAAGGAAGCTACCTGAGAGCGAGAAGAAGAAATCTGAAGCAAGTATCCCCACTTGTTTGATTAAAATATGTAACTTCATTTAAATTTTAGGGACGAAATTTCTTTAAGTAGGGGAGAATTGTGAGGTCCGAAATCACAGAAGCTAAAAATCAAAGTAAAATATTGCTACTTAAAAATCGGAGTGTTTTGATTTCGATTTAAACCAGAATGACCTTACACCACTGAAAAATCGGAACTAATGGTAATCAAAATATTGACCGATTTTAAGGAATGTTGACCGGCGTCAAGATGTTGATCGATGTCAAGATGTTGACCAACGTCAAAATGTTGATCAGTTTCGAGATGTTGGCTAATGTCAAGACGTTGACTGGTGTCAAGATATTGACCGGAAGGTTGACAGAAGGGTTGACTGGTTTTTAGAAACGTTGACCGACCTTGAATAAGAGAAAAGAAATGTTAACCAACTTTGAGTAAAAGTTGGCCGGATTAAAATAAGAAGCGTTGACCGAAAAAGTTGACCAATAGAAAGGTTGGCCGATTTTAAAGAAAATGTTAACCAACTAGAATTAACCACCGAATTCAAAAATTTTGACCAGGATAAATTAAGGGCAAACTAAAGGCAAAGGCCAACTTTGTTGTTTAGACGATTAGATCTCAACTAGGTCCAAATCTAATCAGAACAAGTGAACTATCCCGTTGACCTTCTAGATGAAAGTACCAAGTAGGTAACTTACTCCACTCACTCCCACCTAACCCGTGAAGGAAAGTACTAAGCAGGTAACCCACCCCACTTACTCCACCTAATCCCTCCTCTTTATATACTGATCTCCAATTGAGGGACGGGTGTAGAATTTCTATCGAGGAAGAAGGGTAAGGAGTGAAGAAGGAGAAAAAACTTCAAGTCAGTCGGAGTCAGCGGTCAACAGTCAGGCAAGTGTACCTTTTTTTTTAAAACCTAGATTTTAAGAATATTTCTAAGGCAAGTGTACTCCCCTTTTTAAATTCATATTTTAAGTATACTTCTATTTTTAAGTCCCGGATTTAAGAAAAATTGTAAATATTCTCTTCAGATTTAAATGCTTTAACACATGGTATATCAGACTTGCCATTTTAATTACTACTTGATAAGCTGTATCTTTAATGTCATGCTTGTCATACGATCGGACTGAAAATATGATTTTAATTTCATGGTTAATTCATACTTTCTATTTTCTGCTAAACTTATGATTGAACTTGAATTGTATAAAAATGGATAAGTAAATTGGCTTTGAGTCATAATATTATAATAGAGAATTATTGATCGGAATGAGATTTATGGATTTGAAATCGGTTTCATATCAACTGAAAGTCTTTATACTTGACCGGAATAAGAAAAAAATGAATTTGAAATCGGCTTTATAATATGACGACCAAAAGTTTTATACCCGTTCGGAATGTGAACTAAAAAAAAAGTGAACTGACCTTATGACAAGATAAATAAGATCGAACTTTAGCACTAGGAGATAAAGTTCTCCGGCATGCCTTAGAACCTTATGGTGGTAATCGAGGATAACGAAAGGGAGCCGTCCTCGGGGCTTTGTATAAGGAGGAAGTAAGAGCCGTCCTCGGGGCTTTGTCCAAGGAGGTATTACCGTGATTGTGAGCAGATGTGCACAATCTATCATTGATTATTACCCTCTCCGCTAGCGATGTCCTTTACTGAAAAAAAGAGGAGAAATTTCTATAATAAGACTGACTCTATTTTCTATTCCAATTTTCAAAATTGACTACTCTGACTTTCCTGATTATATTTGCGTTATGTATCTGCCATGATCTAGTCAACTGTTATTTTATAATATTTATGTTACATATGTATCTGTATTTGTCTTACAGTATAAACATTTTACGAAAAATTTACATATACCTTGTTGAGTTCCGACTCACTGTTTTTCTGTTTCCTCCTCCAGATGAAACTATAGAGTTCGTGCCTGACGAGATGGAGTGACTAGAGCTCCGTCTAAATAATTCTAAGGACTCATAAGCATATTTTGGAGTTACTACGGAAGAAGCAGCTTTGTTGTAATGATCCGATTGAAATATATAAATTTTTATAATTGGACTTTTATAACTATGTATGCATAAATGAGTTTTATGGGTATAATTGTGAATGCTTCGGCAGGTCATTTGATTGGCTTCCGCTACATATTTTATGGATATCGTGTATGAGTCCTAGATGATATCTGTGATCTTGTAATTAGGAGGCACGATCGGCCCGGACCAGATCACTGAAACCTTGGTGTCAGTTGTTCCGTCACACATTTGATTTATAATTTTTTCCTTTTTAACATTCTTTTTTCATATCTTTTGACCTCAATTTCAATTATATTAATTTTTTTAATCACAATTGTATAAGTTACCAAAAATTAATTATAATTACATAAGAGTTCAAAAACTATAACCTTACAATCCTCACATTCTTATAAAATTTTATCCTCGAAATTTGAAGGAAACTTATTTACCTTAAAGAAACAAATGAGGATATTTATCATGGATCTTATTCTCTCACTCCCACATGGCTTCAATCTTCACCAACGAAATGGTCTTTGTGCGAAGCACTTGATCCATTCGACCCAAAATTTGTTCCGATTCTTCCACATATGATAAATCTTTGGTGATGGCTAGGGGTTCATAATCCATGACATGTGTCAGGTCATGTACATACTTCCGAAGTATTAAAATATGAAAAATATTGTGCACTTCCGCTAAGCTCGATGGTAATGTTAATCGATAAGTCACTTTTTTGACTTTCTTTAAAATCTCAAAGAGACCAATAAACCTCAGCTTTAGTTTTTCTTTTACCCAAAATTTGATTGCTCCCTTCGATGGCGATACTTTTAAGAAAACTTAATTGCCAACCTCAAAATGCAGGTCTGATCTCCTCCGATCCGTGTAGCTCTTTTATCTTCTTTGAGTTACCTTCAAATTCTCATGGATCAATTTGATTTTCTCAGACATCTCTCAAATAATGTTCGGTCCTAAAAGTCATCTATTACTCGTTTCTTCCCAATGGATCGAAAATTGACATTTTCTCCTGTATAGGACTTCAAATGGGGCTATCCCGATGCTTGCCTGATAACTATTATTAGAGGTGAACTCCATCAATGCCAAATGATCATCCAAATTGCCCTTCATCTCTAACATCGAAGCTCTCAATATATCCTCTAAAATTTGGATGGTCCGTTCTAATTGTCCATTGGTTTACAAATGGTAAGCTGTACTATATTTTAATTATGTTCCCAATTCATGATGTAGGTTTTTTCAAAATTTGAAAACAAACCGTGGATCTCAATCAAATATGATAGATGCGGGCACACCGTACAATCTAATTACTTCATCAATATATATTCGAGTTAATTGATCCCTCAAATAAGTCGTCAGGACGGCTGGAAAGTGTGCCGATTTTGTGAGCCGATCTATAATCATTGAAATAGCATCATGATTCTTTGATGTTCTCGGTAATCCCACCACGGAATCCATCATTATATCTTTCCACTTTCAATAAGGGATAGGCAATGACTGTAACAGACCTAATAGCTTTTTTCATTCGGCCTTTAGCAGTTAACATACTAGACACTTTCCCACATATGCTACAATCTCTTTCTTCATATTTCTCCATCAAAATATTTTTTGCAAATCTTGTTATATCTTATTAATCCCTAGATAAATACTATATCTGGATCGATAAACTTCTTTCATGATTTTCTCCTTTAACTCTTTGTCATTCAATACACATAATCTATTCCAAAATCTTAAAACTCCATCGTCACGGATATTAAAATCAACTCTGGAGTCCTAGCTCAAATCTCCGACAATATCCACTAGAAATGGATCATTCATCTGACCATCCTTGATTTTCTTTAGTATCTCTAGTTGGATTTGAAGATATGATAAAATCATCTAGTTTCCTTGAGCATATCTTTGTATATTACATTACTTCATACAGTCAAGCATCTCCATCCCTTTAATTATCAATCTCGCCACATAACATGTTTGGTGACTAAAGGCATCAACTACCGTATTGTCTTTCCTCGATTGATACTGAATTTCATAGTCATTGTTCTTTAGGAAGTCCATCCACCTTCTCTACCTCATGTTCAACTCTTTCTACGAGAATAAATACTTTAAACTTTTGTGATTCAAATACACTAGGAATTTCTCGCCATATAAATAATATCTCCAAATATTTAGTGCAAATACTACTATTGCTAATTTCAAATCGTGGTTCAAATAGTTCTTTCCATGGACCTTTAATTGCCTTGACGAATATGCTATCACCTTTCCATACTACATTAGAATATAGTCTAATTCGGTCTTAGAAGTATCACAGTAGACTACAAATCTACTAAATCCTTCAAGAATAGTTAAGATTGGAGCAGTAGTCAATTGATTCTATAGTTCTTGGAAACTTTGTTCACGTTATTCAGTTCAAACAAATTCAACTTCCTTTTTTATTAGTTGAGTTAGCGACAAGGCAATTCTTGAGAAAATTCTCACAAACTTCTAATAATATCCTATCATCCCAAGAAAACTTCGAATTTCAGTTACTGTAGTAGGGAGACTCCAGTTATCAACAGCCTCGATTTTTTTGGAATCTACAGAGATGCCACCCTTCGATATGATATGTCCCAAGAATCCTACCTCCTCGAGCAAAAACTCACACATTTTCAATTTAGTATACAATTTCTGTTACCATAGTGTTTGAAGCATAGTCCTTAAATGTGCCTTGTGATCATCGTAACTCATCAAGTAAATCAATATGTTATCAATAAATACCATTACAAATTGATCCAAATAGGATTGAAATACTCAATTCATCAAATTCATGAAAGTGGCAGGAGCGTTAGTTTGTCCAAATGACATAACTAAAAATTCGTAGTATCCATACCTCGTTCGGAATGCGGTCTTCGCCCCATTCTCCTTAATCCTTAATTGGTGATATCTTGAACGAAGGTCAATTCTAGAAAATACCTGAGCCCCGTGCAATTGATCAAATAAGTCATTAATCCTTGGCAACTAGTGTTTATTTTTTATAGTGATTTTATTTAACTCCCGGTAATCAATACATACCCTCAATGATCTATCTTTTTTCTTTATAAACAACAATGAGGCACCCCACGGAGAAATACTCAGTCTAGTAAACCTTTTCTCTAACAGTTCTTACAATTGTTATTTTAACTCTTTTAATTCTACTGGTGCCATTCTATACAGTGTCTTCGAAATCGGGGCTGATCCGAGAATAATTTTAAAGTCAAATTTAATTTTCCGTTGCAGTGGTAACTCAAGTAAATCTTCAAGAAAAACATCCTAAAATTTATTAACCATCGAAATATCCTTTGCTGGCATATCATGACTCCCAATTGTATTAGCATAGGTTAAATAAGTTTGACATTCATTCTCTATCAAATGCCGAGCATGCAAGGTTAAATAAGGCATTTCCTTCCACCTTACTCCTTGAATGTGAAATGGCTCATTTTCTAGAATAGTAAAATAGATCCTTTTATGAAAATAATCAATACTGGCATGGTAATTTACTAACTAATCCATGTCCAGAATCATATCAAAATCACACATCTTCAATAAAATCAAATCTATAGCCAATTATAGCCCATTCATCCAAACTACACACCTTGGGTACATAATATCCGTGGTCACTGACGATTTTGTAGTTGTCGATACTATCAAAGAAAAATCTAAGATCCTCGGGGATGATGGTAGATGACACACAAATTTAGGAGAAATGAATAAATGCGTAGATCCTGAGTCAAATAATACATGAGTTGGAACATTACAAACAGAAAGAGTACCTTCTATAATATTCGGTGATGCCTTTGTATCCTGTACCGTGATTGCAAAAGCGTTGAATAGTAAACTTCTTTGCCTTTGGCTTTTTATGAGGATAGTCTTTAATCAGGTGACCCGATTGACCACATCTATAACAAACTCTTGACATTTTATAACAAGGCCATCCTAGATGTGATTTTTTAAAGTAAGAGCAAATGGTTGCTGCTATCTGCAAGCTTGCTATTATCTAAATTGCAGTACTACTCTTTCCTTTATCTACCACATTAACTTTCTTGGCGGGTCTTCCTACTCTCGAACTTGAGCTTGTTCCCGAACCTCCATGGCTTACTCTCCTCTTTCTTGAGCTCCTTCTTAAACAAAAGTTCCTAGTCTAATATGTCTCCATAGGTTTGCAGCTTTAAAGTCACTAGCTACCTTCTGATTTTATCCCTCAAACCTTACTAAAATTTCTTGGCCTTCTTGATTTCAACCTCAACCAGGTAAAGAGTATAGTGGGATAACTCTGTAAATTTTGCATCGTACTCTGCTACCGACTGATTTTCTTGTCTTAATCATGCAAATTCTTCTTCTTTTTGCTCCCAGAGACTCATGGAAAAATACTTCTCCATAATAGAAGAAAAGTTCAGAATACACTTTCACTTAATTCTTACAAAAATCTAGCTTGGATCAACGTAAATTGAGCTTTTATAGCCTGCTCTCTTTTCTTTTCATCTGCTTTTCTCTTCTCTCTCAAAAACTTTGAGAAAAATGATAGAATTCAACCACCTGTATCTATTTATAGAAATTGGTACTCAAGTGCCACACCGGCGCATGTCAAGCGTGCGTCAAGCACTAGAGTCTTGGATTGTCATGCTCGAGCCTGGGTTAGGTGTGCCTCGATCAGTTACATTTTGCCAGTGACCATTCAAACATCCCTTGGGTATACCTCAGGCATTGACCCCACGACTTTTTGCATTTAGGTGCCGGTCAGACTTCCTTTAAGCACCAAGTCATTTGATCAAATTTTGACTTTTGATCAAATTTTTATCATCCTTTGACCTTATTTTTTATTTTGTTAGTTTAATTAATCATAATTATTATAAATTAAGGAATCGGGCCTTACATTTCTCCCCTCCTTATAAAATTTCATCCACAAAATTTTACACACCTCAATGAAGAAATAAATACGAGTATTTCTTTCAGATCTTGTCTTCTCTTTCTCACATGACCTCTTCAAATGAATGGTTCAGCCACAAAACTTTGTCCAATGGCATCACATTCATCCGAAACACTTGATCTCTTCTACCCAAGATCTAAATCGATTCTCAACGTACGTCAAGTCTTTGTTAATCCTCAATGGCTCTTATGCAATGATGTGCATCAAATTCTATATCTACTTCCAAAATATCAACATGTGGAACACATTTTGTACATCTCCTAAATTCGGCGATAAGGTCAACCTGTAGGCCACTTTACCAATCTTCTCTAAGATTTCAGATGGTCAAATGAACCTCGATTTTAATTTTCTTTTAATCCCAAATCTCGAGATTCCTTTTGATGGAAATAATTTCAAAAATGCATAATCTCTGGCATCAAAACTCAGGTCCAATCTTCTCCAATTAGCATAGCTCTTCTGCTTTGAACAATTTTTAACCTTTCATGAATCAACCAGTTTTTATTGGATGTCTCTTATATGACCTTGGGCCTCAAAAGCCTTCAATCTCTCATTTTTTTCTAATGTATTAGGAAACGACATTTCCTCTCGTACAACACTTCAAATGGGGTATACCAATGCTTGCGTCATAGCTATTATTATAGGCAAATTAAGCCATTACTGAATAATCTTCCTAATTATCTTTCATTTTTAAAATCAAAACTCTTAACATATCTTCCAAAATCTGAGTCATTCACTCAGATTGTCCATCTATTTGAGGACGATAAGGTGTACTAAATGTCAAATTAGTCCCCAATTCATGATACAAACTCTCACAAAATTTAGAGACAAACCTTGAGTCTCGATTAGATATAATTGAAGCTAGCACATCGTACAATCTGACCACTTTATTATTATACAATCTAGCTAGCCGATCTCTAAAAAACATCATCTGTACAACTATAAAATGTGTCGACTTAGTGAGGTGATTTATAATCAACCAAACTGTATCATGGTTTCTCAGCGTCCATGGTAATCCTATTACAAAATCTATTATAATATCTTCTCATTTTCAACTTGGAGTCAGCATAGGTTGCAATAGGTCGGGTGACATCTTATACTTAGCCTTCAACTGTTGGCAAATCAAACATCAACCCACATAATTTATAATTTCTTTTTTCATATTTTTCCACCAAAATTTTTTCTTTAAGTCTTGGTCTGTTTTGTTAATTCCTTAGTGGATAGTATACTTCAATCTGTGAGTTTCATTAATATTTTCTTCCTTTAATTCCCAATATCCAATACACGTCCGGTCTTGGAACCTCAAGATTCCATCGGCCCTTATATTGAAATTTGCTCTAGAATCCTAGTTCATATCTCCAGCAATATCCACCAAGAATGGATTGTTCATTTCAGCTTGATTTTCTCCATAATTTTCAATTGCACTTGGAAATACAATAATATCATTTGATTGCTATGGGAGTGCCTTTTAATATCAAATTATTTCATACATTCCAACATCTCCATCTCCTTGATCCTCATTGAGCCACAAAACTCGTCATTTAACAACTTAAGGCATCTGTCACAACGTTAGCCTTTTAGGGTTGATACTAAATTTTACAATCATAATCTATTAAAAAATCAATCCATCTCCTTTGCCTCATATTCAATTTTTTTATGAGAAAATAAATACTTGAGCTCTTATGGTCCAAATACACTAAAAACTTCTCGCTATATAGATAATATCTCTAGATCTTTAGTCCAAAATTCAATATGGCCAATTTCAAATTGTGAGTTGAATAGTTCCTTTCATGAGTCTTTAATTCCCTCAACTCATAGGCAATCACCTTTCCATGTTGTATCAAAATACAACCTAATCCGATTTTAGAGGTGTCACAATAAACCATGAATTTTTTGGATCTTTCGAGAATCATCAAAATCAGGGTAATTGTTAGTTGGTCCTTTAACTCTGGGAAACTTTGTTCACATTCCTCTATCCAAACAAATCTGACTTTTTTTCGCATCAAAAAGGTTAATGGTCTAGCAATTTTGGAAAAATTCTCTACAAACCTTTACTAATAGCGTGCCATTCCTAAAAAGCTCTTGATTTCGGTTACCATTGTTAGTCAACTCTAATTGATCACTACTTCGATCTTCTTCAAATCAAACAAAATGCCTTATTTTGAAATGACATGACCTAAAAAATATGACTTTTTTGAGCCGAAGTTCACACTTCTTCAACTTGGTATATAATCTCTTTTCTTGAAGTGTTTAAAGTACAATCCTCAAATGTATCTCATACTCATCATAGTTTCTTGAGTATATTAAGATGTCATCAATAAATATCTCTATGAACTTGTCAAATTAGGGTTAGAACACCCGATTCATCAAATCCATGAATTTTGTAGGGGCGTTAATCAATTCAAATAGCATAACTAAAAACTCATAATACCCATAACTCGTTCGAAAAATCGTCTTCACCGCATCTTCTTTCTTAATCCTCAATTGGTAATAACCCAAACAGAGATCAATCTTTGAGAATATTTGGGCTCCTTTTAATTGTTCAAATAAATTATCAATCCTCTTTAATATATAATTGTTCTTGATGGTGAATTTATTCAATTTTTGGCAATCAATACACAGCTACATGGTTCCATCCTTTTTCTTCACAAGTAGCACTAGGACACCTCATGGAAGCACACTTGATCAGATAAAACCTTTCTCTAATAACTCTTACAATTGTTACCTTAACTTTTTAAGTTCCTTCGGAGCTATTCTATAAGGTGACTTTGATATAGGTGCCGCTCTAGGCATAGTCACAATCTCGAATTCAATCTCCCAATTTGGTGGTGTTCCAATAAATATTTTGAAAAAATATACTCAAATTTACATACCACTAGAATATCCTTTACCGGTACACTATGGCTCCCAATTGTGCGCATATAAGTTAAATAGGTTTGACATTCACTTTCCATCAAATGACGAGAATATAAAGTTGAAATTATGTAGGGGAATTATTTATGCAAAACTCCTCGAAAATAAAACAATTCACAACCCGAAATTACAAAATATACCATCTTATGGAAATAATTTACACTAATATGGTATCTTGCTAATCAATCCATACCTAAAATTATATAAAATTTATACATATTTAATAAGATCAAATCTACCACCAATTCCAACCCATTGATCCAAACGACACACCTAGGGTATACAAAATTTATAATCAAAGAAAATCCCGTAAGTGTTGACACAATTAATGCAAAGTCTATAATCCTCAGAGGTGATATCAAATATTAGATAGATTTTGGTAATACAAACGAATGTACAAACCTTGAATCTAAAAGTACATGTGTTGAAATCTCAAAAGTAGTAAGTTTACCTTCCACGATCATAGGCGATGCATCTGCATCTTATGTTGTTACTGCGAAAGCTCATCCTGAAGCACTTGGCTTCCTCACCATTGGTATTGAAAGACGAGGAAAATCCTTAATCATATGATCAGGTTGACCACAATTGAAACAAGCTCCCAAAATCTTGTAGCACAGCCTCCCTCCATGAGATTTGCCACAATGTAGGCAATAGGCATTACTGATTGACGGTCTGGTATACCCTACATTTTATCACTCTTCTTTCCTTCTTCCACTGGTTTCGACCTCTTGTGGGATCCTCCTGATCTCAAATTTTGACCAAAACTTTGGCCTCCTTGACTAGCAGTCCTCTTCTCAAAAAACTTCTCTCTTTCTAGCTCGTTTTCAAATAGAAGAGCTCGGTCTAACACGTCTCTATACGTCCTCAACTTTAAAGTAACCAATAGCCTTCGGATTGCATCACTAAGACCTTCTAGAAATTTTCTCGCCTTCCTCAACTCATCATGAACCATGTGAGGGGCATAGTGGTACAATTCCGTGAATTTGGCCTCATACTCTGCCACTGTTTGATCATAGGCCTTTTCATTGGTAAGTTGATCGTAGGCCATTGGCCTTGGGATCAACGGGGCTAGGATAGGCTCCAGATTATACTAACCTCTAGCCAATAATTTCATCACATCTGTCATTCTTACCATAATATTCAAATATTTCTCCTCACGATCAAGACGAGAACTAGGTCCAACATTGCGTCCTTGTCTTACAATCTCTTAATCCGATCACAAAACATTAATTAGATTAGAACTCCAAATGAAAATTAATCAAATTTAATTCTTAAACCCTTATAAGACATTCTCCTTACGTCTTCTCTAATACCACTTTTATTGTCACATCTCAAAATCTGATCCCGTCATTAATATTATTATTAATTAACCTATATATCATTTATTAATATTTGGACATGAATTTTACGTCAATACTTTAACTGACCACAACAAAATAGATTAAATAATATACAGGATCCAAATATATACCATGTCTCACGTGCATCCGACACCAACCCAACTGTGACGTTATACCTTACGTAAGGAGTGACATCTATCCAACATATAATCAGAGTATATAAATTACGAAATAAAATTCATAACTGTTACTGCTGGATAGTAAACATATTTGCCTACAAATCATAATTATAACATTGAAAATTGACATTCATGACTTTACCACTACAGTCTGTTACCATGACACATCATTATAATTATTCTAACGCTATCCGAAATCTTAATATCAACTAAATGCATCATCAATTATGTTCTAAAGCTGTTAGAAATAACAAAATAATCAAATAAGCCAATCGAAACTCAATACGATATATCAACAATTATCTAAAAGCCATAATACAACAATTAGACATGATAACTATTGTCCGAAAATCATAATACATCATTAAAACTATCTAAATTGTCTGAAAATTATAAAATAACATTAAACATTGCTTAATATCAGGTCTGAACTCTTCGAACACAACCTCTCTTCATTCCTATTTCGTCTTGCAAGAATCCATACAGATCATCTAACATGGTTAGTAAAACAGTAAAGAGCAAGTCATAATAAAGTATATAATATAACAATAAAATATATATCTTTGCATTAAAACATATCGGATGGATCAATACATTAAATTTCAATGCTATGTTATGAATTTTCATAACAATTACATAAATCATCTTATACAGAATTTTTAAATTTTTTTCTTATCATATTCTTACTCAATTTAAATTATTTAATCGTCCTCACATTTGATTTTTCACAAGGATCAGGACCAATAGGCCTTACCAACTAAAGAAGTGGACAATTAAAAATCATGTTATATTTATTTTCACACAACCAAAAGTCTTATATTACTACTTAAAATCCATAGGTGGACCGTCATTATATGACCCTGTAATGGGGCCGGATGCCGCTTCTCACTAGTAGATGATATGTTCGAATTTCAATATACCACTATAATATATTAAGGCATGCCATAATATACTATCCACTGAATAATAAACATAATCTAAACTTATTCTTAGAAAAACTCTATACTTTTCTTCATTCTTCTTAAATTTCTCACTATTAGAGAAAATATTTATAATTC
>JAODPA010109636.1:0-19773 GCA_025585075.1 Nepenthes mirabilis
TAATATAATTGTATGAATATGAGTATGAAAACTTTATATAAGCCGTGTAGTCACATGCATATATCGGGTCATGGTTACTACATTTGAATTTGGATATTCTGATTAGCTCCCAACGGAAAGATATTTATTATTTGAAAATTTCTTTCCGCCAGTAAGAAACTAGTGACCATTCCCATTTGGATAATTTGATTCGACATTATAATATATTTAGACATTCTAATATATCTGACAAATTTAAAAATTATATCCAAAGTCGCAGGAGGTAAATAATAGTGAGCAATCTTACCCATTGGTACAGAGTACATGGGTGGCAATACATACTTGTCTAATTTACATTCAATTTAATTTAAGGTTATCGAGATTATGTGTAACCCTTCCTCAAGCTACTCTTTAAATAATCAAAAACCAAATTTGACGCATGATTTTTATTTCAACATTAATTAGTATTGGAATTTGATTTGGATATTAATTTTTGGACTTGGATTTGAGATTCTCTAATTTTTGCCTACAGTTGGACCTTGATATGTTTCGTACAAATGATTTTGACTATATATTTTGATTCGGACCCTTGAACTATCTATTGCGGTGCTACTTTGACTTCTACAAATATTATTGGATCATCTGACTATCAGATTCTATCCCAAATCACAAGTTGATCTGGCCTTAGATTTGGACTCGAACTTAGACTTGGACTGGACTTTGGAATTGGCTATTTGCCTATTAGAATTTGTCCGGATCATTTCTATTTTGTTTATATAATTATTTATATATATACACATCCCGATGAGGATTGTTTTATGATTTGGACATCTGTTTTGAACTTGAATATTTGATTTGAATACGAGATTATCATTGAATTTTGATCTTAGATTTCTATTGGATTTATTTTATCAGTGATTTGGACTTATCTAAGTGACCCTCCATCTGATTCTTTGTACTCATTTATTTATCTGATACTTGCTGAGCGTTAAACTTATATATTCTGTTTTTTTATCCATTCAGAGTAGAGGCTCAAATTCATTGTAGGAGCAGGAAGAGTTTTCGACGCAGTATCGTATACCTCTGGTGAGTGTCATATTTTCAATTGGGATGTTATCGACCACGTACCAGGTTATTAATAGATTTTGCTTGATTTTGTTTTAGTTTTTTTGTAGTCGGTTGAGCGTACATCACAATTTTGTATATTGAGAATTTGTTGGGTCAATTTGTTATGTGGATGAGCTGTTGTCTTTATTTGATTATCCCCTTACGACTATTTGAATAGCAGGTCAAATTTATATGATCTGAAAAGGTACTGTATGAATTTAATTATATTAAATCTGTATATTGGTTGTCACATCCGGGTTTAAAAATTATAAGTATAATAATTAAAGTATATTTAATTATTTAATTGAATTGTTTAGTCAGAATTCGTGATAATACATATACAACTACATTAATTATCAATTCTTTCGCAAAGTACACAAAAGTACTACGTAAGGGTACAAGACCACAGAAACCAAGTCTTCATACTATCTTCCAAGATCTTCATGCCTAATCAACTTTAAATTCTCTATCCCACCCTATCGAGTATAAGTTTATGCTAATCTGGAAATAAAGGAAGTAATAATTGTGAGTCAAAAACTTAACAAGTATAATATAAACAAAGATAAAGTACAATATAAACAAATTGGATAGAAAAGGAGATTGGAGTATGATATAGGATGCATAATATGAAACGTGAGTAAATGTATCCCGGAATATAAATAACTTTTTATATTTTAACTTTCATTTCTTGGGGTTCCATAATATGTATAAATTTCTTTATCTTTATGGACCAAGACTAATAGGCCATACTAGTTATGATGCGGGAGAACGAGGAAAAGAATGTGTAGGCATCCACACATTCTAAGGCGTAACAACGAATGTCAACTTTAATATCCCGTGTAAGATGGTATATTTTTTGTCAATATACAAGGCCAAATATGCCACTAGAGTATCTCCCGTGGCCCAGAAGTATTCCTCGTTCTTCTACAGTAGCATCCTAAGACGCGCCAAGGATATCACCCACTCCAATTCACGGTTAGGATAATCCTAGAGCTTCCACTGTAATATCAATGGCATGTTAGGGGATACTACCCTCTAAATACAAATCTATGGTCCAAGTTTCATAATTTATTTTTTCTTGAGGGAAAGTCCACCAAACTTTCTTTCATATAGTTCTCACATCGGGAGAACGGATCATACACTTAGCAAATTATAGCATTCCCTCCGTATTCTAACATATCTTACTTAATCGAGGGTTTAAATCTTCACGTGACTTTAAACATATGTATAGTTCGATATGATACTTTAAACAATTAAGAAATTCTTATCACATTGGCCAAATATAATTTTAGAGCTTATAGATGATAATTTCTTCACAAATACACATAACATAATTTTCAAAATATATAATTGAGCTTATATAATTCCATATGATTAAATACTAATTTAATAAAATAGGATCATGTAAAAACCCTAATTAAATTTGGGTAAACAGTGCCAACGCACTGGTTAGGGCCCTCGGATGCGCCAAACGGATCAAAACTTGGAAATCAGACACCCAACCGATAAATATTTATATTCAAGACATGGATAAATCATAATTAAAACCAAATCATACATAAAACTTAAATTAACCCGTTAAACCTGGACTGGACACAGGTTAGGGTTCTGGGGAACTAAATTTCACATAAAACCATCAAATCGGATACCTAATCCATAAACTACATGCATAAGTTATAGGTAATGATTTTCTAGACTCAAATTAGGTAAAAGCCCCAAAACATCATAGGTAAAAGCCCCAAAACATCATAGGTAAAAACGTCAGGGTGCAGAGTTAGGGTTTTGATGTGAAAACCTGACAAAAACTAAGAAATCAGATATGAAATTAACATATAAGTATACATATATCATAGGTAACACGAAATATAAATTTAATTGGGTATCAGAAAAAGGATACCTAATGAAAACGAAACAAAAGTGTAAGAAAATGAAAGATGAGGATATGAATGCACTTGTTTCGACCCGATCTACAATTTTTCTAATTAGCTCAATCTTTGAATTGAACTCAGGGACTTTGATCTCACCTCTCTCTCTTCTCCCTTTCTCTCTCTTATTTCTCCTAGGAGTTGCATGAAATGCCGAAAAAGAGAACCCAATACGGCTTTATAACAAGTCCACGCTCGAGCGCTTAGCCAGCGTGCTTCGAGCCCGGTGCCCCTGGATTCAACACCCATCCCAGGCGCTCGAGTTCCCGGTGAGCACTGGCCCCTGGAATAGACACCAGCCCCAGGCGCTCAAGCGCCCGACAGGCGCGAGCCTACTAGATGCAGCGTCCAACAAGCAGCTGCCTGGTTCTACCTTCAGCTTTAAGGTTCCCCCATATCTTAAGCCTAATTTTCGGTTATCTTAATTTAATATATCGCGGTTACCATAAATTAAAGCCCGAATCTTATATACTAGTTGACATTTCGAGGTTTATTACACCGATTCCCAATTCTCCCAATTCCGGGTCTTCGGGCCTAACGATTTAATTTTGTCCATATTCTTGGACCACGATTCACTTATTTTAATTTAATTACACCTACTTACCATATCTTAAAAACCAGTACCTTACATCAAAACTAAGGTTAGAAATCTTCTCCAACCGCTCTAAAGCCAAGGTTTGGCATGCAATGCCGATACCATCAAAAGTTTACCCTTGGTACTCATCACTTGAAACTCGAAAGGCTGATGATGCTCAGGCATTTACAATCCTTTTAGCACAATAAATACTAGCGTAGCATGCTGCCAGCCAGCCCAAACCAAGGACGGCATTGAACTCTAGTATATCAAAAGGGATCAGGTTTATAAGAAGATAATGATCAACCACTTGAGCAACATAGTCAACATAAACAACAACTTACACGATCTAACTGATAGTCGTAGACACCATCAGCGAGAGCTCCAAGGGCCTTAGAACAGCAACCAAGTGCAATGCCAAGTGAGGTGATACAAAAGAATGTGTTATAATAGGAACAAAAAAAGGCATGGCCAGGATAATCAGAAATGCTAATGATACCAGGCATCACTGTGGAGGAATCACGAGCCTCCTGCTTGGTAATCACACAAACATCTCCTGGCACCTGGAGTCTTTGTTGACAAGGATGAGCTATGGCTGCACTCTTCAGCGCATGGTAGTCCTTTGCGAGATGCCTTGGTTTGCCACAATTGAAGCACAATTATGGTTTGGCCTGTCCTGATGATGGTGCTGCTGGAATGAAGCCAAGAAAGTGGCTTGCGTCAGTCCTCGAGCTTTGCAATCCCTAATAGTATGTCTAGTCTAATGGCATTAAAAGTATCAGTGTCTATCGTAGATCTACTTGTCTACTGGGGGTGAACTACTAGAATCCACCTTTGGGCTATGTATGAGTAGTCTGCTGAAACTGCCATCGCCTGAACAAAGTCTGCTCTACCATCATGCCGTATTTGAACATGACACCATACTAAACAATGGCGAACGGTATAAGTTAAATCTGAATAGTGTCTACCAGTCTTTCTAGGAAACATCACACCATCCACTCCTCATCTAGATGAGAGGCAAAATGCAATAGAGCTCTAAATTGAGCTTTGTACAGATCTATTGTCATGGTCCGAACATAAGATGGAAAGAATGTGTTATTAAAACATCACACAAACTTCTCCCAAGTAATCTCCTCTACGATGGTATTGAGCATGCAATCGACTATTTTTCACCAATGGTCTGCCCTGCTAACAAAGTGGCTCATGGTCAAGCGGGCCTTATCCTCATTCCTACTTCTGATGAAATCAAATGCATTTTCAATGTGGCTTGTTCAGTCCTCAGCAAGCATAGAATCAGGTAATCTGGAAAACCCTGGGACCCTTTGACCTAAGATATCTTTCATAAGGCAGCTCACACTCCAAAGAATGTAGGTAATCTCCTGTTGTGGGGATAGTTACTACCAACAATCCCAACACCTGGGCACTGGTCGCCTAATTGGTAAGTAGCACCATGTCCAGGAGTGCACTACGAAACTCTGCCATCTATTTTGTGTTGGTTCCCCAGGCAGAACCACAGAACCCATTAGCATTCACATCACAATACCTTGGTGTTTAAGACTCAGATTAATTGACTCCTAACCAAGTAAGGCATTCAATTATGAAAATATTGATGAATATAGGATCCTATGAAGTTAATAATTTTCAAGTAAGTAAAGACTATGAGGACCTTAGATGAGTTAGAGTTACGGGAATTTTAAAATGAAATTTTTGTAATTTACTTAGTAGACAGTGAAAATATTTTTAGTATTTTATTTTATTAATTAAAATTCTTGTAAATATTAGATTGGACATATTTGTATAATTAGTGTGATGGACCACATTTTTTCCTAACTAGAATCCGGCAGAATTTTGACTGTAAAATGGTCGTCAAACTGATACAAACCTGTACAAAGTTCCTATATAGTATAAAATTAGCTACAACATCATAACATAGGATTCAAAAGCCACAACAAAATACATGGCACCAATATCATAATTCAAATTATGACGTTGGCTCAGATAAAATGCCATTAGGTACCTAAATAAACCGTAAAAACCTGCGGAGGCATTTACATCCATTAAATATAGTAGAAGTTATACTACAGGTACATCATCATCACCATCATACAGATACATTACCGTCATACATCACCATCCGTAAAAACCTGTCTAGTTTGCCGGTTTGCCGGTATGGTGCACATTGCCGGTTTGCTTGTAAAAAAAAAGTGGGCAGATTGTGCTTCTTATCCGATATGGTGTCTTCTTCCAGTATGGGTTTTTTGCCGAAGTCAGTTTGGTGCAAATGCCCGGTAGAGGTATTTTGCCCGGTATAGTTGTACTTTACCGGTTTACTTTCCAAAAAAAAAAGTGGCAGTTTGTGCTTCTTGCCCGGTATGGTATCTTTTTCTGGTATGGATATTTTGTCGGAGCCAGTTTGGTGCAAATGCCCAATATGGTTGCACTTTACCAGTATACTTTTCCAAAAAAAAAACAAGTGGGCAAATTGTGCTACTTGCCCTATATGGTGTCTTTTTTCGGCATGGGTTTTTTTGCCGGAGTCGATTTGGTGCAAATGCCATTTTACCTGATATGGTTGCACTTTACCGGTCTGCTTTCCAAAAAAATAGTGGGCAATTTGTGTTTTTTGCCCGGTATGGTGTCTTTTCTGGTATGGGTATTTTGCCAGAGTCAGTTTGGTGCAAATGCCCAGTATGGTTGCACTTTACCGATATGCTTTTCAACAAAAAAAAATGTGGGCTGTTTGTACTTCTTGCCCGATATGAGGTCTTTTCTGATATGGGTATTTTACCGGAGCCCGGTTTGGTGCAAATACCTGGTATGGATATTTTGCCTGGTATGGTTGCACTTCATCGATTTGCTTTAAAAAAAAATTTGTTCGATATGGTGCAAATGCCCAGTATGGTTGCGATCAATCGGGATGCTCAGAAAAAAAAATCCTCGGCAGCATTGTACTTTTTGCCCAGTATGGGATATATTACTGGTTTGGTACCTCTAACGAGTTGTTTGGTTGGCGTATCTATTGGAATATAACAATCTGCTGGCTTGGGGAATTTACTGGTTTACAAATGATTGGTATGCTGCAATAATATTGGTATACTAGAAGCGTCTGTCCCCTTTTGGATCCCATGGAGTGGCTGGTATTTCTAAAAATCCTAGTTTGATTTGGAATCAGACGGTTTGGAAACTGCAGAGCTGAATTGGTAGGCACTAGAATTCCTGATCTGAAAAAGTTGCAAAGTGTCGGCATGGTGTTTATACCGGTATGTAAATGTTCGGTTTGGTGCACTATTGTCAGTATGCCTGGAGTAGCTGATGTTCGGTTTGGTACTCCGAGTGGAAGTCTTTGGAAATGTTACTCGTCAAGTCAATCTTAGAATTGACAGTAAAATGTTCCTATGTTGACAAGCTATTGCTCGGGGTATGCCCCAAACTCTGCGCCTGTAGTTTAGGGGTTTCTCTAGTGGAAGTCCTAATTTTCTTCTACATACATTTCGTTTAATTTTTGGTGCATCATTGTATGCAAAATTTGGTTTGTTTAATTATGTTTATTTTATGAAAGTGTTGCTCGATTGATGCCCTAACGTCTATATTTTAACTCCAAGTCGGCAAAATACTCGGAGATAAAATATAAATTTTTATAAACTCTTTTATTTTAACACAATTTACTTACTTACCAAAAAAAGGGTCAGATTTCTAAGACTTAGCCGCTTTACCTTAATGGAAAAATCAGCCAATGTAGCATGTTGGCCGGTTAGGATAGTTGACCGGCTAAGATAAGCTGATTAGTTAAGATAGATGATCGGAGTAGATCGATGACAAGAATGAAAAGTTGACTGGTTAGCATCATTAATCAGATTAACTTGTTGACCAGCCTTAATGGAAAATGGCCGAAGAAGTTATTATGATGATGACCGAGGAAGTTACTAATCGACCGAGATATCAAATAATCGGCCAAAGTAGAAAGTTGACCGAATTTGGCGTGTAGTTGACCGACTTTAATGGAAATCGATCAAAGTAGTAAAATGGAAGGCTAAGAAAAAGTTGACTAGATTGACCTGCTTAAAGAATTAGCTTGTTGATTGGATAGATTGAATTGTTAATCGGCCACAGAGTTGACTGAAATTAAATTAGTTGATCAGAAGTAGGTAGATAACAAAAATGACTATAAAACTACGGTCTGTAAATGAACAGTAACAACGGAGGATTTAGAAAGAGATCGAGGTTGTTTAGAAAATTAAAAAGAGTTCGAAGATTTAGAAAAAGACTAAGGACTTAGAAAGAATCTGAGAACCTAGAAAAAGACTAAGGACTCCTAAGGAGACTGAGGACTCATAAACAGAGAGTGAGAATGATAGTTAGTAAGACAGTCATTAGAATCAACACAGGCCCATACCCTATTCTCACCTACTCCGTTCACCTTTTAAAAAAAATTAAGTTGAAAAAGAAGTACCAAATAGGTGACCTACTCTCACCTGCTCCTACCTACCCCGTTACCTATAAATACTAGAATTAGGAGTTAGAAAAATAAGTTAGAAAATATGAGAGAAGCACGAAGGAGAAGAAGAAGAGGAAAAATTCTAGACCAGGCTTGAGTAAGAAAATCGTAGATCAGGCAAGTGTACCATATATTTTATCCTTAGCTGTTGCTAATTCTCATCTAAAATTTGTCATTATTGTTCTAATATTCTTCTTCGCTGTGTTTCAACGTAATGCATATCATGATAATTACTTTTCATATTTTATGAAGGAATTTCATATTCAGCGCATGTGTTATGTTTTACATATGGGATTTTATTTCATGGTTCGTGCTTGAAAATTTGTTAGAATTCCTTTTCTTCATCGAGTTTGGTATTGCAGCAAGATTTGGTAAATTCTAAGCTATAATGCATAGAAAAGTCATCTTGCACGTTTAATTTCTAGTTTTGCATATTTAAGATCTCACCCGTTTGTATATTTATTCGTTGTTTGTAAAAGTAAGCTTGCTTTTTTAAGATTTTGGTCATTTGAAGTTTAAAAATAGTTTCAATGATCGAGTAGTTGTAAACCTTAAATGTAACCGTTTCTGAGATATAATGGTCGAGTAGCTACAGACCTTAAATGTAGCCATTTTTGATATATGATAGTTAAATAACTGCAGGCCTAAAATATAGCTCTTTCTGATATATGATAATCGAGTAATTGCACACCTAAAATGTAGCTGTTTTCGATATATGATGGCCGAATAGTTACGGGCTTATAATGTAGTCAGTTTTAAACGAGATTTGTTCTTGGATTTGAATTCGTTTTGGAAACCAGTTATCATGAAAATATGTTTGTTCCATGTTTTATGGTTCTGTATGCAAAATGCTCTCATTCCACTCCTTTTAATTTCATTTGAAGCTATATTTATGCATGTTTTCACTTATTGTACCTTGCTTAGCTATCTACTCAATCCTTACTTTTTTTCTTACCTTCAGATGAGTAGGAATTGATGTCAAATGAGAAAGAATAGAGTCGGACGGATTAGCTAGGTTGGAAGGCTAACCTGGAATCACGTAGAATTTTATGGATTGACCTGTGATGTACTTTTGGTTATTTTAGTGACATTGTTGTATAAATGAATCCACTGTATAAGTCAATGAATATTTGCATGCTTTCGCTTGGCATTATGGTTTATGTATTTGATTCTTATTGGCATCTCTCATGGCTTTAGTTTCGCCTCAGTGGCGACAAACCTAGATAAAGTCGGCCTAGTTATATGGCCGACCTAGATGAGGCCGACTTGATGACCTACCAGTTTCGATCCTGTGCATGCGAATAAAATTTTAAGTCTACCCATTTATATGTCTTTTATACAAAGATTATTATTCATGTTATATGTATGATAATTGATGGAGGTAATTGGTAGATTATGATCCATTCTATCATAGACGGTATCAGAGAAAAGAGATACCTTAGGGTTGATCGATTTTAAAGTGAAAGTTTAGGTTTAATCATGGTGGAAGTAGGATAAGGGTAATTAGGAATAGATGGAATATTAAGGTAAATAACCCCTTAAGGGCCATGGTATAAGTTAGGTCCGAGATGGATATTAAGGACTGTGGTGTAACTTATGGACCGTGGTCGATGAAATGATCGAGGTGTAGAATATATAAAGCTCAGGGGTTTAATGCATGGAATAATAGTTAACCCCTTCTTCTAATCCAAATATGCCGAATTAATTGATGGGTAATAAGGCTGGAAGATGGCAGAATTTGAAAACTTATGGGTCTGTAAATATGATTAGTTGGGCTGAATTAGTTTGATTTGTGGAGCCGAACTTTGATCTAATTTTGAGAATGAGTCTGTATGGATTGAGGTATCAAGAAAGTAGTATCGTCTTGCTTGTAAATCGTTTAATAAGAATTTACACCAAAATTTATGGAGTATAAGAGACTACATCTGGAAGTCATTTGTGGAGTTTTGGTCATGAGAATATTTGAGAATATTTTTGGAACGAAGATTAGGTGATTGGTCTTTTAATAAAAAATTCGAAGTTGTGCTGTGGCAGAATTCGGGAAAAGAATGTGGCCAATGTAAGTTCCGGTAATGCCATTTGGGTTTGTAAGTTCGTTGGTTTTTCTGTAAATTTATGGGTTGGATCTTTCAATCATATTTGAGACAATATTGTGATGACCTCATTATAAAAGTATGGAAGATGTATGAACTTTGTTCGAGGATTGTGTTTTGGTTTGTGAAGGGTAGTTAGTCGTGCACTCTATTGGGAGAAAATATGAGTGTGAATAAGGAAAAATGTTATGCTGGGTGTGAAATTCCTTCGATAACTCAAATATGGTATTATCAGGTATTGAGTGATGGCGCATTCGGGCAGGGCTAATCTTTCGTAAGGTGGATTTGTTTCCATAGTGCCATCAATTGTGGACAGTTGCCCTTTTTATTAAGTGGGGGAAACATCCATGATCAAAATTACTCCAACCGTGATTTGAAGTAAGTTGTTAGAGTCGTTACTTTGAGGGTTTATAGGTTTTGCTTATAAGTATAGTTATTGTCTAGCTGACCCTAAAGTCTGAGCAATATGTCATAATAAGGATATGATCATGCATTAATATAAATGAGTAACCTGTCTAAGAATTGTGAAGATGAATCTCGATGCTTTTTAAGGATGATGAACATTAGTATGATAAATATGACTCTTTGGATCTATGGTGCTATCGACGTTTTATAAGAAATGTGGACTATGGGTGTTAAAATCATATTGGAAGTATTAAAAATATAAAATTATTAGAAAATAAGTCCTTGAGGTTTTGCTTGAGATTGTTCAAATGACAGGAATTGTGAGTGTTTGAATAATTGGGGACTAGCTTTCGAGGACTACCCATTTATTAAAAATTTGGGTAATGCTTGCGAGTCAAATAGATGGGCTCATTGGTATGTCTATGAGATCATAAGGTTGCGGTGCAGTTAGGTTTCATGACCTAGGGGGCAAATTGTGGTCGTGCCGAAATTATCACATAATCGCTTCAGTTATGTTTCCTATGCTAGTTGTAATTTAAGGATTATGGATTTTGCCTTAAAAATATTAACAACCTTGAGATTTTCTTGGGTCTATTGTAACTGTGAGACCTAAGTGTCTAATATGAACCAATGGATGTGACTTGTAAGTTAATTTTAGCATGCAAGTAAATGATCAATTAGAATAGTGCAGCGATAGCATGTAGGCCCATGGCCCAGGGATCTCAGAATAAGATTGACGATCCAAGTGGACGATAATTTTGAAGCTTATGATGAACTAAAGTAGGAGTTCATTAGAAGTTTTGAATTAAGTCGAAGAAATAACCAATATAATCTGGGTTGCCTTCAGATTTTAACGATTGTCATCTCCCCTATATCGATGATTGAGGAAATCAGTATGTGATCGAACTAAGCCGTTGTTAATTGAGAATTTGTCTTGTGATAAGGTTTTAACCCAGGTTTGGATATGAAACATGAGATATTCGAAATTTGGGTGATTCTTTTGGTTAAGGTTTTTTAGAGTAAGTCATGTGATCAAGAATGTGGTATAGGAACATGAAGAAAGAGTCTAAGAGGATTTTTTTCGATTATAAATTTTGAGGTTCGTTAAATTTCGGGAACAAAATTTTTATACGTGAGGGAGAATTGTAAAAATCAGATTTCTAAGACTTAGCCTCTTTGCCTTAATGGGAAAATCAGCTTAGGTAGCATGTTGGCGAGTTAGGATAGTTGACCAGCTAAGATAAGTTGAGTAGTTAAGATAGATTACTAGAGTAGATAGATGACAATAATGAAAAGTTGACCGGTTAGCATTGTTGACCGGATTGATTTGTTCATCGGCCTTAATAGAAAACGGCCAAAGAAGCTATTATGATAATGGCCGATGAAGTTATTAATCGACTGAGATAGCAGATAATCGGCCGAAATAAAAAGTTGACCGGATTTGACGTGTAGTTGACCAGCTTTAAATGGAAATTGGCCGAAGTAGTAAGATGGAAGGCTAAGAAAAAGCTGACTAGATTAACCTGGTTAAAGAATTAGCTTATTGATCGGACAGATTAAATTGTTGACCAACCACAGAGTTGACCAAAATTAGAATAGTTGACAGGAATTAAAGTAGTTGACCGAAATTATGAAGATAATCAAAATGACCATGACACCACGGTCTGTAAATGAACAATAACAACCGATTACTTAGAAAGAGATAGAGATTGTTTGAAAAATTAGAAAAAGACTAAGGACTTAGAAAGAGTCCGAGGACCTAGAAAAATACAAAGGACTCCTAGGGAGACCGATAACTCATAAGGAGACCGAGGACTCTGAGAGTGATAATGAGAACTAGTAAGACGATCATCAAAATCAGTACATGCCCATGCCTTACTTCCACCTATTCCGTTGACCTTTTAGAAATGAAAATTGAGTGAAAAAAGAAAAACTAAGTATGTGACCTACTCCCACCTGCTCTATTACCTATAAATACTGGAGTTACGAGTTAAGAAAAGAAGTTAGGAAATCTGAGAGAATCACGAAGGAGAAGGAAAGGAAAAATTTCAGGCCAGGCTTGAGTAAGAAAATTCGTAGATCAGATAAGTGTACCCTATGTTTTATCATTGATTGTTGGTAATTCTTGCCTAAAATCTAGCATTATTGTTCTAATATTTTTCTTCGCTGGGTTTCAACATAATGCATATCATGATGATTACTTCTCATATTTTATGAAGAAATTTCATATTCAGCACATGTGTTATGTTTTACATATGGGATTTTGTTTCACGATTCATGCTTGAAAATTTGTTAGAATTCATTCTGTTCACTGAGTTCGGTATTGTAGCAAGATTTGGTAAAAGTAAGCTTGCTTTTTAAGGATTTTGGTCATTTGAAACTTAAAAATAGTTTTGATGGTCAAGTAGTTGTAAACACTAAATGTAGTCATTTCTGATATATGATGGTTGAGTAGTTACAAACCTTAAATGTAGTTGTTTCTGAGATATGGTGGTTGAATAGTTGTAGATGTTAAATGTAATCATTTCTGAGATATGATAACTGAGTAGTTATAAGCCTAAAATATAACCGTTTCTGAGATATAATGGTCGAGTAGTTACAGATCTAAAATATAGCCGCTTTCGATATATGATGGCCAAGGAGTTGTAGGCCTAAAATATATCCAATTTTAAAGGAAATTTGGTCTTGGATTTGAATTCGTTTTGAAAACTAGTTATCGTGAAAATGTATTTGTTCAATTTTTTATACTTATGTATGCAAAATGCTCTCATTTCATTCCTTTTAATTACGTTCGAAGCTATATTTATGCATATTTTTGCTTATTGTACCTTACTTAACTATCTGCTCACTCATTGCTATTTTCTTACATTTATACGAGTAAGAATTCATGTCGGATGAGAAAGAGTAGAGTTGGACGAACTAGCTAGGTTGGAAGGCTAACTTGAATTCACGTAGAAGTTTATAGATTGACCTTTTATGTATTTTTGATTATTTTGGAGACATTGTTGTTTAAACGAATCTGCTGTGTAAGTTATTGAATATTTGCATACTTCTGATTGGCCTTATGGTTTACGTATTTGGTTCCTAGTGGCATCTCTCATGGCTCTAGTTTCGCCTCAATGGTGACGGACCTAGATAAAGCCGACCTAGTTATGTGTCTGACCTAGATAAGGCCGACTTGATGACCCGCTAGTTTTGGTCATGTGCATGCAATTGAAATTTTAAGTATACCTATTTATATGTCTTTTGTACAAAGATTATTATTCATGTTACATGTATGATAATTGATGGAGGTCACTGGTAGATTATGACCGATTACGTCACAACATCAATATACAAATCATCTTAATGATCCGAATGCTCCATGAGGATGGTGAAAAACTACAAAACTAAGTTCACAAAACTGTCCCTCCAAGATCCACAGCCTGGCCAACTTCTAAACCCTACTTTACCAAGTCAGGTAGAGATTTGTGCTCATCTTAAGGAATGAAAACTGTAAGGGTGAGCTAAATACTCAATAATTACAATATAATCAAGGACAATATATAATATATTTAAAATAAAATATGAAAAAAAATAGAAGCAATATGTATGGTTGCATATATATGAAACGTGAGCAAATGCGCTTTGCGAAATATATTTATCTTTTCTATTTTACTTATTCTTTCTTTGGGGTCTAAAACATACAAAAATTCCATTATCTTTTCGGATTATGGCCAATAGACCTTACCAGGTAACTGTGCGATAGAATGAGGACATGATTGTGTTTGCTTCTACATATTTTAAAGCACAAACCCACATAATTCAACACCCCATGGTGAACAGTAACTCGATATACGGGGCCATATCACATATGCCACCGTATCCCCCGAGGCCCAGAGGCAATTTTCGTACTTCCACAATAATATTCTAAAACATGTTAGGGAATATCATCCACTATAATACACGACTCGGATAATCCTTAAATTTTTACTGTAATATTTATGACGTGTCAGGGAATACTACCATCTGAAATATAAATCGGTGGTCCAAATTTTATACTTTCTTATTCTTTAAGGGAAAGTCCACCAAATTTCTTTTGTAAAGTTCTCACTCTGGGAGAATAAATCATAAGCATATCAAATTATGGCATTTTCTTTTTATACTTACATAGTTTTCATATTTCTCATGAGTTTAATTCTTCATATAACCTAAATTATATGCATGAATATTAAAAAGTATGAAAAATATAAAAATTCTTACCACCGTGAGCCAAATATAACTTTAGAACTTTCAGACAATATTTACTTTTATAGATGCATACAATATAATTTTCAGAGTATATACTATTATGAAATATATAAAGTTAACATATATAAAATATATGTGCATAAATACCAAATATACGGAGTACCTACATTCATAAAGTTAGGGTTACGAATTTTTTAAAGTCAAATCATGTATAAATTACAAACAGCTCAGATAAAATCCAAAGGAGGTGCGGGTTAGAGTTTTGGTGGGCATAATTTCGTATAAAACTACAAATTTGGACACCCAATGGTTAAATTAACAAGTTCGAGGTATAGGTAATCATATTTTAGAGTCGATTTATACAAAAATTTAAAAAATTAGTAGGTAAAAGCATTCGGGCACGGGTTAGGGTTTTACGTGCAAAAAACTGATCAAAACTGAGAAATTAGATATAAAATTCACATATGTGGATGCTCAAATCATGGGTAATATGAAAATAATAGCATGGATGGGTATTTGGATAAAAATACCCAAGGGGACCAAATGAACAGTGTGAAGAGAAAAAGAAAAGGAAATGAGTGCACTTGTCTCAAATGGATCTATAAATTTTCTAACTAGCTCCAAATCAGATTCGAACCCGAAAGCTTCAACTTCCTCCTTCTCTCTCTTCTCCTTCGCTCCCTCTCTCTTCTCTCTCTGGACCATTGCTAAATGACATGTGAAAACCCGAACCCGTCTTTATACGTGGACTGGCGCTCGAGCACTACTCTTGTGCCAAGAAACTTGAAGAGCCGCGCTTGAGCACTCGTCGAGCCAGCCTCGACCGCACGGTTTTTCCAACCAGCTCCTCGGGCGCACTCAAGCACGCCTCGTGTGTAGCGGTTCTACTCAGCGCGGCCTGAGCACGCCTCAGGTGCCACTTGGGTGCCGGCCTCCTGAATCCTCTTTTGGCTTCCAATACTAACTTTCCGCATACACTTTAGTCTAATCTTGATTATATTATCTTAATTACCTGTAATTACGACATTCAAAAACCGGTACATTATAACTCTCTCTCATTTATAAAAATTTCGTCCTCAAAATTTAACGAATCTAAAAATTCAACAGTTGGAGAAAATCCTGTTAGATTCCTACTTCACGATCCTATGTCACATCCTTGACAAAAAGATCCCTCTCTAGAGCCTTAACCAAATGAATTATCCTAATTCCCAATATATAATATTTTTTTTATCTAAATTTAGGTTAAAACCTTATCATAAGACAAATTTCTAATCTCTAAAACGGCTTAACCAACCACTTACTTCCTCAATTTTCGATATATGAGAGAATTCATGACGATCCACAAAATTCAAAGGCAACCCAAATTACTGATTATTTCCTCGACTTAATTCAAAACCTCGAGCGAACTTATGAACTTCTACTTCAATTCATCCTAAGTCTCAAAAATGATTGTTCACTTGGATCCTCAATCTTATTCTAAAATCTCTAGGTCATGGGCCACATGTTACCGCTGTGCTACTCTGATTGACTATTTACTTGTACACTAAAATTAATTTGTAATTCTTGTTCAATGATTCATATCAAACACCTAAACCTCACAGCAGTTATAGCCCAAAAAATTCCAAAGATGTCGATATATCTAAGGAAAAATCCATCATCCTCAAATTACAATCAACTTAGGAAATATGACTGAAGTCATTATCCAAAAATTTTGGTACAGCCTCAAATTACCATTAAAACCTCAAGACCCGAATACTAAGCAACTTATCATCTCATCAGCATACTAATGAGCCAACGTATTTAATTCGATCACATTACCTAAATTGTGATAAATGGGTCATCCTTGCTAGCTAATCCACAATTATCCGATCGCCCAGAATCCTTGCCATTCTAACAACCCCAAAACAAAACCATAAGGACTCCTCACCTCTTAATTTCATAGCTTTAATACTCCGAATATAATTCTGTCTCCCAAATCAATAGCACAACATTTCATTTTGCTCAGATATCAAGAGTTGTTCGCAATTTGCCGTACAACATCCCCAATAAAGTATCAAAAACATATCAAGTTGAAAGACTCCCAATTTCAAATTTCAGCCCGAAGATTGCCTTCTATAAAAGACATTGAGATTCATCTTTACAGTAATCAAGCAATTTACCCACTTGCACTAATGCATGATCATATTCTCTGTATGACATGACTACTCAGACATTGAAAATCAATTAGACACTAACCATATGCATAAGCAATACCTAAGTCCTCAAAATAGAGACCTCGATTGCTAACTCTAAACCACGGGTGGAGTAGTTCTGATCATAGACTTCTCTCCCGCTTAATCCAAATGCGACTACCCACATACGATGCAGGAAAAACTCAATCCTAAGTCTCCCTAATCCATAATATAGTTCTCAAACAAAGTTCACACCCCCTGTGATTCTTTGAATTCATCGATGAGGCCATCATAAAATTTACCTAATTATGGCCAGATGATTCACTCCATGAAATTCATAAAAAGGCCAACGAATCTAAAATCCCAGATGACCTTACCGGAACTCATAATGGCCGAATCGTATCCTAAATGTTGCTATGGGCACCACTCACGATTATCCACAATTAATGGATACGGTCAATCTTAGAAAACACTAAGCTCTTACAAAAGACCAAATGATTCACCTATTCATTCACAGTGCCACATAATAAACCATTAATCTCCTGAACACTCTAAATTTTCAATCATCCACAATTAACCTTGTCGGTTCATCTTACCAGCCTCAAAAGTTCTAAAGCACTCTACAGTGGTACTTAATCGATGCTTCTTTAATTCTACATGAAACCCTTAAAGATTGGTGTCAATTTCGACACAACCTCGAATTATTAATCAAAAGATCAATCATCTAATCTTCCTTCCAAAAACATCTTTAAATATTTACACGACCAAAACTTCTCAATGACCACAAAATCATCTCCTCTCGGGGATTGGATCACCGCAACACTATTTCAATTCTCAAGATCCACACTTCAAATTCTGTAGGATCCATGTCACCTAAAAATTCCAACACTTGATCATTATTACATCGATCATGATTTGACATCCTCAAATTTGCTAACACCATGAATCAACTTTGAGTTATCCTGACATCAAGATATCAATTCCACCTTATCCAACTCACTTATCATGCTATCCAAGTATCTCAAATCCTAATTCTCGGATCAAGATCAACCTAAGTTAATCCTCAAGGTATCCTCCTTACTACTTCTCCTTCTCTTGGTTCTTGTTTAGACTAGATTCTCCAAGACTTTCAAGTCTCGCCATCATACCTAGCAAATTCGGATACCCAACCTCTTGGTCATCCGGCTGGCCTCCTTTACGTGTAGACCTCTGTCTAGGCAGCATAATCGGCTACTGATATCCTTTTTGAAATAAGAATGATATTGCAACTTGGCTCAAATATTAACCATGACACTAAACACTATGCGATCGAATATAACTAACGGATCCTGATTTAGTCATAGACTGAGAGAAATATCTTGACTTGATTAAGACAGTAATTGCGACACCACAACTAGATACTCACTCCTAGCTACTAAACCTGAATTAGTTGTAGCCTAAGTCATTAAAATTAGGATAACTAGAACTATCCAGTCTACCTTATCTATTCTACCTTAATCATCCTACGCCTTCATCTGCCCCTTTTTTTTTAACTAGCTATACTATCCTAGGTTTCTGTGTAAAATTCATATCAAACTTAGAGCATCTCTTTCTCTGATACCAACTGTGATGGATTATGCTTTTTTCTAACCAAAATCGGGTAAAATTTTGGTTGTAAAATGGCCATCAAATTGATACAAACCTATACAAATCCCCTACATAGTATAAAATATAGCCACAATATCATCATACAGAATCCAAAAGCCACAACAAAACACGTGGCCTTGACATCATAATTCAAATTATGATATCGGCTCAGATAAGATGCCACTAGGTATCTAAATAAATTAAAAAAATTTGTGAAGGCATCTACATCCATCAAATACAGTAGAAGCTGGAATACATGTACATCATCATCACCATTATACTTATATATCAATATATAAATCATCTCAATGAACCAAATGCTCCATAAGGAAAGTGAAAAATTATAAAACTAAGGCCATAAAGCTCTTCCTCTAAGATTCATAACCTAGCCAACTCCTAAGCCCAACTCTGCCACGTCAAGCAGAGGCTTGTGCTAATTCGAAGGAATGGAAACAATAAAGGTGACTCAAATACTCTGCAAGTATAATATAATTAAGGATAATATACAATATATTCAAAATAAATAGGGAAGGGAATAGGAGCAATATGTATGGATGCATATATATGAAATATAAGCAAATACGCTTTTTGAAATATATTTATCTTTTTTTGTTTTACTTATTCTTTCTTTGGATTCTAAAATATGCAGAAATTTTATTATCTTTGTAGATCAAGGCTAATAGACATTACCAACTAATAGTACGATAGAATGGAAAAAGGAATGTGTTTATTTGCATACATTCTAAAGCGCAAACCCACAAAATTTTACACCTCATGGTGAGCTATATACATTTAACCCGATATACAGGAACATATCACTTATACCACCATGTCTCCCATGGCCCAGAGGCAGTTCTCGTGCTTCTACAGTAATATCCTAAGACATGTCAAAAAATATCACCCACTACAATAAACTACCAGGATAATCCTTGAATTCTCACTATATATCTATGGCATGTTTGGGAATACTACCATCTGAAATATGATTCCATGATTCAGGTTTCATAATTTTTTATTCTTTAGGGAAAAGTTTACCAAATGTCTTCACAAAGTTCTCTCTCCAAGATAACGAATCATAAACATATCAAATTATGGCATTTTCTTTGTATACTTATATAATTTTTATATTTCTTATGAGTTTAAATCTTCACATGATTTCAATTATTTT
>JAODPA010109647.1:0-11658 GCA_025585075.1 Nepenthes mirabilis
CTCCCTCTCTCTCTCTCTCTCAAATATACATACGTGTATATATATATATATATATACGCACAAGTAAAGTGGCAAAGTACCCGCCATCGTTGGGAATAGTTCGAGTTTGCGTAGGGACTAAGAAGTATTCCCGCCGAAGGAAGCAGGTTTGATTCCCCTTGGAAACTCTAGACATTTCAATCGATCAACAAAGATACATTTTCCAACATGGATCTCAAACTGGAGACTGCAATTCGTCCGCTTGAATTATCGTACCATTCTGACAAATTATTAACAAGTATCCAATTTCCGTCAGCTTCGCAGTCGGGGAAGCGTTTTTCCAGCCGGTTTTCAATTCCTGCAATGTCATCTTCGTCTCAAACGCATCCTCTTACTGTCCGGCCTGTTACCATACCCTTCTCTGTCCTCCAAGTACGAGTCAATTTGTTGCTCATCATTTACATGCTATTTTTGTTTTGTTTTGTCTTTTGTTTGTTTGTTTTTTTTTTTTTAAATTCACTAAGTATACTTTTTGACTTTTGATTTTTTGATCGATTTTATTGGAAGGACAAAACCGCTGATTTGTCGGCGTTGATTGAAGAGGGATTCGGACCGGAAGGGCTCGGGATACTATCAATTTCTCATGTATGTGCGTATTTTATAGCTAATTTTCGTTTTGCTGTTTGGTGTGGGCGTTTGGCAGATTAATAGTTTGAGCGGTAGTCACTTGCTTTGATTAGTGATAGAACTCCGTGCTCAAATCTTCCTTCTGTTAAACAATAACTCCGATGCTGCGTTTACCTATTTTTATGCTGACCTTGCATTCCCAAGTCTCAATAAAGTACAACTGTCTAGAATGCTCGATGAGGAATTATGTTGTGAATCTACAGAGTATGGACACACTGGTTATTGGAGCTGGGAATGATGTTTTATGAAATACCTATTTATTTGAGCTGACGATTTCGATTGTGATGTTAAACGATTGACTAGATTGTGATATCAATTTTAATTGTGGCTGTCAAAGATGGATATGTTATCAATTTCCCACAGGAAAGTATCAAATATATTGGGGCCATGATTTGGAGGGTGAAAATTTATGTAGTGTGATTTATGTGATTTTTAGCAGATAAGCCTAAATCAAACCCAATATTATGTATGCAAATATGTTGGGGTTTGACCTAAACATACAGAATCCGACACAGTGGAACAAAACCCAATCTCCCTGTCGAACGTCAACCACTAAACTCGTGAGTGCAAGAAATGTAATAATGTACAATATTTCTAACGTAGAAAACCATTTTTAACCAAAGAAAAAACCACGGGACAAATTTCGAATAAATTTATTATAATAATAGTGCTAGTTATAAATAATCCCCTCCGAAATCCCGTGACTATAATTTCGAGTGAAGAATAGTTAATTATAACCCCTCAACACAACTAACAACTTATAAGAGAAATTACACTGAGAAATAAAAGCAACCAAACGAAATGCATTCTAGAAATCTACTCTAAAACAGCGTATCCAACCTTAGCGAATAACAGAACTTAAATCGGATCTCAATCAAATGTCAAGTCTCAACCTCTTCTTTCTTTTTCTTTTTTCTCTCTTTGTGCGATACTCTTTGTGTGAAAAATGATTTCAGATTACCTTAAAATCGCATCAAACGCAGCGCACGAGAGCCCATCGCACTCGCGACCACTATAATCTACGCACGAACTCTCCCTTGGGCCCGATTTAGGCAACCTCTAATCTGGAATCAGCGTACAGGCATAAATCAGGCGCTTGTTATGCACCACTCTACTGATCTTTAATCAATCCTTAGTCGACCCTTGTTGGAATATGGTCACTCCCTTGTGGGTGATTTTAACAAACTAGTTTGTCATCGGGGTGCATTAGCCGGTCAACATACGTTGACTGGTTGGAAGGCAAAAACGGTCAATGGAGTTTGACCGGCGGACAACCAGCTGAATCCAATCAATGGGAGGTTGACCGTCTGAGGACTGCACGAGTGCTACTGGATGGCGGACGGGTTGCAAGGAGACGGTCAACGGGGAGGTTGACCGGTTGGCTGTGGAGGACGGTCAACGGAAGATTGACCGGATGGTAGCAGGATCCGGTCAACGAAAGGTTGACCGGATGGCTGTAGGAGACGGTTGACTGGATGGCTGTGGATTTGGTCAACGGAAGGTTGACCGACTAAGGCTGGAAAGGAAATCGGGAGAGGATTTCCTAATAGTATTTTCAGAGTAGAAAATATTGGAGCGCCTTTGGGTTGCGGGTCAACATGTTGACCAGATGGGAAGGAAGAATTTACCAATTGGTATTACTGGTATGGAATCAACCAAGGAACACCGGAAGACTCTTGTGATAGCCAATGTGCACAGACGGCCAAGGGATTTGACTGTAGCAATGACTGAGGACGTCGTGGACAGCTGGCAACAAGTTGCTGGACAGCAAAGTAGGTGGCAGACCTGCTGCACATGCGGCATCTGTGCAGGCGACAGGTTGTAGAGTTGGTGGATAAAGTTGTTGGCAGGTTGTAGAGTAGGTGGCAGGCTTTTGACCACACTCAACCTGCCTATTGATTGAAGGCCTCTGGGTAGACCATCATATATACGCATGCTGGGCATGCTGAACAGTGGGCTGTAGAGTGAGAGCTGGGCAAGATTGAGAGAGCAATCTTGTGAGAGTGAAAGAAAACATCCGAGTACGGTAAAGTGCAAGGAGGGAAAATTCAAGGGTAAAGGAACAAAAAAAGAGTGCACCACCAGTGAGAAGGAGAAGAAAGAAAAACAGAGAGTAAAAGAGCGGAGTGTTTCCCGTTTACTCCGGTGAAGTTTTCTTTTCTTTGTTATTCTCGGGTGTGTAGCGGATACTCTATCTTGGAGATTTGTAACCTATTTTTCACATAGTGGATTTGCTGTCGACTCTACTCCCGTGGTTTTCCCTTGGTTCATAAGGGTTTCCATGTAAAACGGCGTGTGCTTCTTCTTCCTCTTTCCTTTCACTGTTTATCATTTTGTCTGACCGACCACCCAGATTCCAACAACCCTCGTACAAACATCACACGACTTTTTAGTATCTTTTGCCATTTGGATGATCCTCGACCAACCTTTGGTTGACCCTCATACGAAGATCACGTGACCTTTCAATGACAATCGGTTTGTTGCGGCACCCATAAGGGAGTGACTAAAACCCAACAAATTTTTCCTCACCACCTTGTGGGAAACCATTCGCCTTTACCGCAACCGTCATCACTTGCCCTTCGGCAACTTCCCTTCCAATGGGATCCCGGTGTCCTTCCGTAAAAATGAACGATACCCTTTTTCATTCCACCGAATTTAGAGTATTCCCAGTCTCCTTCGACTTCTCCTTTGCAGTAAAATCACTTTCCCTTACACTCTTCTTCGGTCTCCTCTTCCCGCCATGTTGACTAATACCCTTATTGGTCACCTTGATGTTATCCTTAGTAGCCAAAGCCTTAATCAAGTATCAGCTTGATTGCTTGCTTCCCCTTACCACAATCGAGGTACCTTTGGAGAGTTTCCATTAGCCTTTTTCGAACGTTGTACAAAAGCTTTTTTCATCAAGCTTTCCGATTGAAATCACATTTAACCGCAAATTCAGGGCATGTCGCTTGCCCTTCAACATGAGTTTTGTCTCATTGCCCGTCCACAAGTTAACATTCTCAATGCCAACAACTCTTGACAAATCACTGTTACTCATTTTTAATACTTTGTAGTTTCCAAGCGTATAATTGGTGAAGAGGAACTTGCTTTATGTTGCATGGTATAAAGTGTTAGTTTTTAAGAAGTTGTTTGAATCACAATAAATCAGGTTATAGGCAACGTCAAGCACACAAGCATGAAACTTTAACAAGAAAGACAAGATTTTTACGTGGAAAACTCCCTAAGAAAGGAGGGAGAAAAACCACGGGACACAGAGTCCGAAATTTCCACTATAATCAGTTGATTGGTTACACAAACCACAAATCACTCAACAAATAACCTCAACCCAATAGGGACAGCCCGTACAAGAAGTGTAGAGAATGAGTGAAGAGATAAAACCCGGCAAGACGTTCTTCACAGTAGCAAAAGTCACGTACGTGGGGTCACCGAAGACTGGAACTTGATTGAAAACCTGAACGGGGGCTCAATCCTTCTTCCTCTTCTTCTTCTCTCTCGTTTCTCACTTTTCTCTCTCGAAAACGGCGCTCAAAAATAGCAGAAATTAACCTAAGACACGTTTTCGCGTCTTCTTATATCACGGCGGCCGCTCGAGCGCCTATCGAGCGCGCGTCGAGCGGCCAAGGCTCCCGTGCGTTCTCGTGCTGAAAAACGTTCCGGAACGGAACCGAACGAACATCCAACGAACCAACTTGTTCCTTTTCCATGCGGTGAGGATATGGACCTCCACCCGCCTCATCAAGTGGGTATGGGCCCACACAGGAGTGACCCATAACCCAACATAAAGAATCACTATCCATCACCCAATTTGTCTCCCGCATCAGAAAGTTTCGTGTCTTCCCCACATGGACCACAACGACAACTAGAAGATTTTCACAGGAAGCGATAAAGGCCCGATTATTTTCATCATGGTCCATACTCTCTCAACGCTCGCCTCCGCTCTCCTTCTGCTTCCTCTTAAAGTAATCCCGCTTCATATGACCCTTCTTGCTACAATGAAAGCATTCAATATCTTGAAACTTAGACCAGGCATTGCTCCTCTCCAATTTGTCGCCTCAATCACTCAATATCCCATATCCCTGACCGCTAATGGATACTAATAGTCTTGACTCCCTCAAAACCTCATTACTTCCATTCCGCCTTGACTTATTCATAAGTAAGAAAGCAGTGACCTCATTGAGGTTGAGCATATCTTTTCTAAATAATAGCGTCGTGACAATATGATCGTACAAGGCCGGCAAAGGAGCCAGCAACACTAACACCTTATCTTCCTCATTGATCTTTTTATCAAGTGCCGATATCTACGTCAAAATCCGGTTGAACTCATCCAAATACTTCTTGAAACTTTCCCCTTCCGATAAATGAAGGCCATGGAACTTTTTCTTTACATGCAACCTCGTTATTAAGAACTTGGACTTATACTGACTTTCAAGCTTCATTCGGATTCGCTGAATCTGACAAACCAATGACTTCTTAAAGAGTATTATCCGCGAGACATAATTTTATCGTATAATTAGTAAGATCCCTCATGTCTTGCCACTCCTCATCATTTTTCTTTCCTGGCTTATTCTCTTTACTCCAAAGTGCTTTTGTCATTTCTTTTTGAGTCAAAATATTTCTCACCATTTCTTATCAAAGAATGAAATTATTTTGCCTATTAAATTGCTTAATACAGAATAGCAAACTCCTTGATGTTGACGCCATTAAATTATATTTTTTTAACCTACTCTCTGATACCATTTGTCGAAGTTCGACCCGGACATACATAACCCGGTACAGAGGAACATAATCCAAACCCCCTATTGAACTTCAACCACTAAACTCATGAATACAAAAATTATAATAACATATAACATTTTAAAAATGGAAAACTCTTTTCAATTAAGGAAAAAATCACGAGACAAGTTTCAAATAATCCACTATAATAATAGTGCCGATTACAAATAACTCAATTTGAAATTCCTCAAATACAATCTCGGGTGAAGAATGGTTAATTATAATCCCCTCAACACACCTAACAATTCATAAAACAAAGTACAATAAAAAATAAGAGCAACTAAATGAAATATATTCTAAAACAACATACCCAACATTGGCGAAGAATGAAACTCAAATTGGACCTCAACCGAATGTCAAATTTCTTCCTCTTCTCACTTTTTTTCTTATCTCTGTGCAGTGCTTCTTGTGTGAAAAATGATTTCGGATTATCCTAAAATCACGTCATGTGTGATTTGCACACGAGACGCGGCACTTGAGCCCCCGTTTGGCACACGTCGAGTGCGCGCCCACTGAAATTGGCGCACAAGCACCCGTTGGGCCGGTGTCGTGCATGCGACCACTACAATTTGTACACGAGCCCTCTATCGGGCATGCCTCAGACGACCCCCAATCTGGAATCGATGTACAGGCGTGAATTAAGCGCCTGTCATGTGCTACTCTCCTAATATTTGACCAATCCTCGGCCGATTATCGCATGAATATCACGCAACCCTTCAATATCTTTTGTCACTTAAATGAGCCTCAACCGACCTTTGGTCAACACTCATACGAATATCTCACAACCTTCCAATAATTATCCATTTGTTGTGACACCCATAAGGGAGTGACCAAAATCTAACAAATAGACATACTTTAAATAGAAAGGCATTTTGACTAAATAATACCCACATGTGACTTTATTAGGATTTGGCCATTGCTCAATTTACCGACTTGTTGGGTTAGTAATTTAATAAGGGAAACTTAGGGCACCGCAGTTGACTTCGTGGTCACGAGTTTGATTCCTGTTGCTGTGTGCCTGAACTTACTTGATGTTTATTTTTTATGCCCAAATGAGAAGCATTATGGTTTCTTATTAACTAAATAACATGGCTTGCCATCTAGTCCATTCAAAGATGCTAATTTTATTTGCATGAATCAATTGTCTTGCTCATTATCTTTATTTTTCTTAGTGATTGGTTTAACTTTCATTCATTATAGGTTCCAGGATTTTCTTCATTGCGTCAGAATCTTCTATGCCTTTCACCTAGGTATAAGTATCGAAATAATGTTTAATATTTATCTCAAGACCCCAAGGATTGATTGGCTGCAAGGAAATTTTGATGAATCTGAAGTTTTCTTATGCTTGTGCTAATCATTTTACTTTCCTAGATTAGCCAACTTGCCTGAAGCAGAGAAGAAGAAGCTCGAAGATCCTACTAGTAGGTAATATGTTTCACTTTATTTATTGATCAATAACTATGTTTACTTCCCATCATGTTCCATGGCAGTCATGTTCTAATGTCATATCTTCAATTGATTCTGTTGGACTTCTATTATTTTGGGGAGGGGTTTGGCTGTTTCATACCTTTAAATTTTATCCAGCAGAAAAAAAGGATGAATGTGATTGTTGTGATCCTGCCAGTAGATTTATTGGGATATATGTGTCATCAAGATTGGTCATATGGCTTGAGTTATGATATCTGAAGCATAGTTGTCAGGCATTATAGGGGAAATATTTAAAGGGGAAAAACCCAGGTGGTGTGTTCTCTTTTTGCCTGACTATAAGTTCAAATGAGGTTTTTGGGTTGTGGTTATGTGTATAATTTTAAGAGCCTATGTAATGGTTGCCTAATTAGTTTGCTAAATCTTTTGGGACTTATTTGCAAGTTCTGAAAATATCTCTATTGCAAAAGTTTTTTTTTTAATACAAATCTATCCAATCAATCATATTCTACTCGAGATGATGTATTTTGCCCTTGATAATAGAGTCCATTAAGTTCAAATTTCTCAATCTACCATTAAGAATTAGGAAAAGGAAATTAAAGAGGTGGTGGTAGAGAGAGAACTTGTTAATAAACCAGGCAAATCAAGCAGCGAAGAAGTTGCTTTTATGTTGCTCTTTTTATTTGCCAGGGGAATAAAAAATTTTCAGATAGGTGATTCCATGACTATCCTTCATTACCAGTTTGTTCAGCATCAGAAATGTGTTCTTTGATCTAAATTTTCAGGTACAATTTTGGATGGAGTCATGGGAAAGAGAAGCTTGAATCTGGAAATCCTGGTAATATTTGGATTTCCTGATGAGATTTTTTGGTGCAAAAAAAAATATATTACATGTGCCTAGGAACAAGTTCTGGTTGAATATGATGAAATTTTGAATGCCTATAGCTTCCTTCGATGCACAGAAAGATGCTTCACTGACTTCTGCATACTCTTGATTTGATATTATATAGAGTAATAATGAACATGGTTTAGGCAGTGCTTTACATTTTGTTGCTTGGTGGGTATTAATGTCGAAGTTTATATCCTTAACAGAACTTTGCCCATATGTGTACTGATGTTTAGCTTACTTTCTTTGGTCAGGTCACGTTAATTCTAATAGGAAATTGCAATTAAACATATACATGAACCATACAAGTTTTGGGGCACGATAAAATGATTTGTTGTTATGCTTCCATCATTACCAACACATTATCTTACATATAGTTTTACAGTACTAAAATACTTCCTTTTGTATGTCCTGCAATATCTTGATACACCTTTTACTTACCATGAGGTGGAAAATTAAATATATGATTGACAAAATTATAATTATCAGAAAAAAAAGTATTCTTTGCCATGTGTGTATCAGATATAGATGCAAATATAACTTTTTATTGCATTTTACCACACAGATACATTGAAAGGCTTAATTGTTTGTAGGACTCCACTTGATAGGACTCATGGTTTTGTTGTTGCTGTAGATACATTGAAAGGCTCCTTCTATGCAAATCCAATATTAGATGTTCCAACGATGGAGCATTCCCTTATTCAGAGGTAAAGTTCCTTGGAGTTGAGAGCTAGTTTTACATTTTGAGCATTCATAGGTTGCTGTTTTTCGGTTGGTAGGTAGGTTGCTTGGTTATGGAAGTAATTGCTAGACATACATGTGGCTACATTAAAAGAAATACAAAAGCATAGACATTCTGCATTTCCATATGATTCTTGATTTATATATAGATATCTCTTCGTTTTACATGACCAAACCACCTCAAATGTGTCTTTTGCATTTTTTCGTAGTAATCATTTGAGAAAACTGATGATGCTTATTATATAGAACTGCTTGGATAACTGAAATTGGAATTCATTACTGTTAGAAGTCACATATATACTCAGACAACATGTATAAATTAGAAAAATTCAGCTATATGTATGTTGCAGATTTCATACACAATATGATAGCAGTTTGAGTTATTTTGCTGGATTTTGTTTCTTTGATGTATATAGAGATACTTCATCATTAAAAGACAAGGTCTACACAAACAAGAAAACATAGAGAATGAAGGATTTTTTTTTTTTTTTCTTGACAATCTGTGTAGAAATACAAAAGGTATGTGGCAGCTCACAATATATCAGTTTGACAAATTTGGCTCAATTCGAGCTCAAGTTCAAGTAGCTCAGAAGTTGAAATAGAGTATTGAAATACTCGGTTCATGAGTGCGCAAGCCTTATCAACTTTTTCTTTTTTACTAATATTTTATATATGCTTAATAATTATCGACTTTTATATATTTGTTTCCACTAATGTTTGTGGTTCAGCCTGGTGTAGGCTTGAGCTTGAGCTTGACTTCAGCTTGAGAATTCTTTAGTTGAGTCAAGTTAAGCTGTAGTATTATTCAAGTCGAGCTTGATCTAGGAACTTTAAGCTCGATTGATTTTGAACTCTAGTTCAAGTCAAGTAAATAAGATTTGAATTGGCCATGGATAGATTACCAGGTTCGGGTCCATAACTAGTGGCAATTGCCATATGAGGGCTCACTTTTGACTCATATACACCCTAAATATGTGGGGCATACTTTTATATTATCATATATAACATTAACAATATTCTTCTGTATATTCATCCAGAAAATCTCAAACATCGTTTAAGGAATTTTAGGGAGGACAAGGGCTTACATTGTTAATTAAACCTCTAGTGGCAAGTTCTGGTGGCCCATATTTTTCTGGAGATGTGGCTGCAATTGAGACTGCTGTGGGGTCAAACAATTGATGCTACTGCCACAAATAGTTGGATAACTGCCTTCACAGAGTCAAATTGAGCACTACTATAGTGTGACAAGTAGTATTTAAGCTTTTGGTCAGTTTTTTTCCTGTAGATGTGGCCAATTATGATGATTAATATTTAAAATTTACCCTAAATTTTCAGCTTGAATATAGCAGTGTGAAGCATGCTACAATAGTTGACGTTGTCATTTCTATATCTTCATGTTTTTTAAAATCAAATCAGGCATTTGATGTATTGACTTCCCTAATTTAAGTGCAATAGATTATAATATCAGTTAATATGTATTAGTATCAGGATTTGATACCAATATTTCTTGATACCGAAAAATTATCATGATTTGTCACATGATATAATGGATATCGATTTTGCAATTTTTTTTCTTTTAGATGAATAAATCCACATGTTTTTTTGCCTCTTTGGTATTTTTTATTGATTTAGGAAGATATCAAGATTAATTTTTATAAAATTGACTAAAACTTTTCAAATATATAAATGTAAGGTAAAAGATGGTCAAATTATAGTATATAATTAAGTCTTGATAAGGTCACGGGAAAAAATTTTTTTTGCATCCTTGACATTCGATATTGTATATTGCCTAATATGCCTAGTATTGATGTGGCCACAGATGATACCGACATCAATACCAAAATATATATTTTGTAATCCATGGCAATAACACTGAAAAAATGACATAAATATAAAATGGGTTCCCATTGTATTATCCATTGTGTTACAGCCAAGGTTATACTTAATGCAGGAGATGTTTATGGAGGGAGGGGGCAGATTTGTCAATGACATATATCATGACAATATCTTGTGAAGATTATTGTACAAGGAATTTGGTGAATGTTTCTCCAATTTTTGTCCAATAAACCTTTATGCACTGATGTATCATATTTCTTTTAGGTACCCATCATACTGTGGACGAAATATTTGGCCTTATAATGCTTTACCAGAACTGGAAGTTGGTAAGTCCAATGTCTTGTTCTTATAGTCCTTAGCTTCTAATTTTATGGCCTACTAGTTTTTGGTGTATTCAATGCTTTCCCTTCCCCATGTTGGGCTTTGCTTTAGAGGATATCCAAGATGACATGCGTAGTATGGTAGTGCAAACTTTTTTGGGGTTTAAGTAATTGATTTTGTTGAAAATATGTAAAATTTATGCAGTCAAAATTACTTTTCACATTAGATAATAATTTAAAGCCAGGGATCGCCAACTCAACAAAGCCCTCAGAGAGAACTGACAAAAAAAAAAAAAAGAAAAAAAGATCAAAAGGACACAAGTTCAAAGGTAAAAAGACTGAACAAATAAAAAAACAATTAAGTCAGCATATTGGAAGCCACTTACCACAGAAACAGAACTATCAAGATAATGTAATTTCATTTTGAGATCAGAGGGGTATTCTCAAACATACATTTGTTACGTGCCTACTAGGTAAAATAAAGCACAGTCAAGAGAGCAAGTTTTGAGATGGTATGAAGTTGACTTATACCTTTCAAGATGACACTAGACTTGCAAGTACTTCTTTTACCGTGTGTAGTTATGGATATCCAGGTGATATAATGGCAATATCAGTCTGAAATTTGATGCAACAAAGTTTCAAACTTTGCAGAATCCCACTTATTGGTTTAGCTAAATATTTTATGTCAAAAGGCCCTCCTGCAACCCTCTCTTGGTTTATCTTTCTTTCTGTTATGGTATTGACTTGTCCTATGTTTTCGCTATGACAAGCTTATCTTGAGCTCTTTTTGATGCAAGGAAGGGGAAAAGAGGAGATGGAAGGAAAAAAAATTGAAAGAAGAGGAAGAAATCGAAGAAGTGAGCAAAGAGAAGGAAAGTAAAGATCAATAGAGAGAGAAGGAAATCACAATCACTCAATATTCATTCAATTCATCAATACCTCCAACAATAAAATTAGGATCCTTATATAAAAAAATCATACTTTTAGGATAATTAAGAAACAAATATA
>JAODPA010109658.1:0-19771 GCA_025585075.1 Nepenthes mirabilis
AATTTTAAATATTTAAAATCCGAACGGATGATTAGGATATAAACCAACTCTCCTCCATCCATGAACCTACCCACACACACTAAGCTCTTACAAAACCACAAACGCCATGTATGCATCATAAGTTCCCCAACAATATCAATGCAACAATCCAAGGGCACCCTTCGAGGCACCGAGGCAGCTCATACATAGAGAGTCGGTGGTATTTTGCAACCGAGAAAAGCAGGTGAACGGTGAACAAATGCTGTTTAAGTCAGCATTATAAACCCGTCTATATACATATAAAGAGTTTAAATCGTTTAATCATCAGAATTACAAACACTAGTAACGCATAAACGGTTTTTGAAGCACCTTGCAATAGTACTTACGAACACACAAGAAGAAGACGTGGGCGAGAGAGGAGAGCGAGCACCTGTGCTAATTGGGCGACATGAAATGTACCCTCGCGAGTTGGTATTCTTTTCCGGCAATCCAGACACCAGTTTGTGACCACTGCACATCCTCCCAATCAAGATTATCCTCCAGTACCTGTTCACAGGCAAGACACAATATGTTGTCAACCGGAAATGAGTGGGAAACCGCTAAAAAACACTTGCGGCATACTCAGGCCCACCATGTCGTGTGATGAATCCAAGCGAAACTTGTGATCGAGCAATTAAAGTTTATACTAGCTTTGCTCCAGACGTTTAATAAATCAAGCTAAGCTTTCCTCCCAATTAAAGAACAAAGCTTGAGCAGTGTGATAACTCTGTCATGTTTGCTGATAAATTTTTTCTTTTTTCTTTATTTTTATAGACCAAATTATATAATTGCAATGGGTAGGCTAGAAGGGGGGGAGGAAGAGGACCACATATTGACTTGCCCAAGTGAAAATAACAGAGTTCTCAACATAATTCACACGTTCATGTACAAACCTGTGCAGACAAAATCACATGTATATCTGCGGCAGTCAACCTATTTCCATTAGCCGGCAGGTGGGAGCAAGAAGCAAGTGAATGATTTGAAATTCGAGTTATTTCACGAAATAACACTCGTATATATTGAGCTCGTAATGGTACCTCGCAATTCAAAAGTCTCTCTACGGCTGAAGAATGAGCGTGTTCTTGGGCCATCGTAGAAACAAAATGTTTCCCATCGGGGAACAAAGAGGAATTAGAACAAAAGGATCTTGGTTTAGGTTTAAGAAACAGTTATATGGGAAAGAAAATCTCTATTTCAATAGAGGTTAAGGGAAGAAGTAAAAATGATTCCGAAAATAGAAAGCCACAATTGTTTATGACATGCAAATGGAAGTGAGACATCTATGGCGGGCAAGGTAATTTTGAACTGATGAGAAACAACAGTCCACAACAATCGAAGCATAAACAAAGAAGAGACAGGTCCAGGAATCAGGGATGCTCAAAGGAGTTGCTTTCAGGTAGAGCTAAAAAATAGGAGAACACATCCCGGAGAATAAGTGTCATGAACCTGTTTTGATCATAGCATACTGTTTTAGTTTCTCATGAAGTCAGTCTAAAAGTATTATTGCTTCTTACCAGTTCACAATGATATAAGAATGGTCGGAAATTAAGCAAGTTGGCAACTTTCAATCGGCTGCCTAATGCTATGGAGTTTTAGGGTATGTTTGGATTAAGAAGATATGAAGGAAAGAGGAAAAACTTGACAGAAAATGCTTTTTAGTGTTTGGATTGAATGGAAAATTTTAGGGGAAAAAATAGCATGGAAAAAATGGTCGAAAATATTGGTGTTACATGAAAATCATTTTTCATTTAAAATCAAGTGAAAATTAAAAAAATTGAAGGAAAAAAATAATTTCCCTTATCAAAGACATTCTTNTATTTTTTATTTTTTTTCCTTATTATTTTCCTTTCTTTCATATTTTCTTTGATCTGAACATAAACCTTAATGACCAGGCAAAAGGGTAAAATGGCATGAAAACATTGAAATCATATACAAGGTGAATTGTAAGACAGAATTCCCCACCGAAATGCTGGAAGAAAGGGAATCCCACCGACATGCCAAAGAAATGAGAAATAATGGGGTGACAGGTGTGAGCTCTTGTTCATGCTTGTACAATAGAACAAAAAGGAAGAGATAAGTACCTCCACATAATCCAGAGGAAGAGGAATCCCCAGTGATAGCATGACTTTCTGGGGAAGGGGCTTCTTACACCGAGACCACCGAAATACATCAATCACTGTCATATCACCATCTGTAAGGCTTCGTTCACCATTCATAGAATTCCCATTGTGATTTTGAGACTTATCTGTCTCAGTTTCATGAACCTGTGACCCTGTCGATGCTTTGAGTATCTTCTCTCCAGTAAAACAGAGCTCATACCTACAGACAACCACCAAAATTGCAGAAGGTAGAAACATCCGTGATTAAATTAAGCTCGTGCAGACTTTTGATATAAAAATATGCAGTTCTATAAAAGACTGGTTAGAGACTGAATGCTGAAAACATAAGGAATGGTAAGACAATGCAGGAGGAGAAATATTTTACAATGACGCAGAGTATACAGAGTCAATTAAAACAGCATATTCTTTAAAAAGAAGAATAAAGTAATAGTAAATAACATAATAAACCTAAGGTAATTTCATTTACTTATGGCTGCCATGTTAGTCCTCATAACCGGAAACCATTCAAGTCTAATTGGGTTGGATATCCAAGCTATAGTATGCCACTAGAAAGTTTCAATTCTAGTGGGTAAAAGGAGCTTTTCTTACCAAAAATCATTGTTCTTAAGTGGAATGGGGCAGATGGTTTTGCAACAAGAACAACATTTCAAAGCTAGGTTTTCTGATTTGACTAGCTCTTCATGGCAAAGCTGAAAGCTACAGGTGTTGTAAGTCTTGGAGAAAATTGATGACAGTAGCTACTAGCTATCCCTTAAGCAATGATCAAGCCAGAATACTGAGAATCTACTGTTTGTTTTGCAAGATCACAGGGGAACTATAAATGTCCCAGAAACAACAGGCTTGCAAATAATACCACAAGGTTGAAATCCAGAAAAGTCATCGATTATGAAGACTTGCAGAAGGAAACAAAAGGAAAAGGGTCCAATGTCTCCTAACTGCTACACAGTAGATTGTCCCTCCAGTGACCAGATAACAAGCAATATATCAATCCAGTGTGGAATGAAGCTTGGGATGATGGGATGACAAAAACATTGACCATTCAGACGGTAAATATAACACATAAGACAAACTGTAATTTTTTCCCCAGACAAAAAAAAAAAAAAAAAAAAATCAGGTTCAAACATCTTTTTGTCAAATGAGTTCATCATTCACTTCACAGTGCAGACAAGATTGTCAACAAAATATCCCTGGCAGTTACGATGATTTCACTGCTATTCCAGGTATCAATACTCCAACATAGTGACCAAAGGCAATATACAGAGGTATATTTTAGACAAGTTAGCTCTTATAGCCATTTCAGTTAAGATATTTCTTGAATTACTTACGCATCCTACTGATATATAACTTTACCAACATACTTTAAAAGATCTACTAACACAATAACAATAGTAATAGTCCATCTCCAATCCAAGAATTTCAACAGATTTACAAAACTCTCACTGATACTATCATTTTGGATGCACTTTTAGCTCTCAGGAGGTAGTTTCACAATAAACAATAACCAAAAGAAATGTTGTATTTCTAGTGGGAAAAAACCCCGGAGAAAAGCAACGGAGCAACACACTGCACTTGATTCAAAAGTTCTGTTCTCATATCTATTGCTTTAGCTTGGCCAAGGACATCATTTTCCACTCTTTCATGTTAAGTCACTTATACAAGTCCTCATAAGCATTAGAATTAACATCACTCACCACCGTCTTAGCCTTTTGCTCAACAATTTTATAGTTCTATTCTTCATCACTTTCTCAATTTTAAAATGCTTACAACAATCTTCTTAGCTGCCAGTTTCTCATGGACCTCCTTGCACCACCACCAAACTTCCGTTTGGCATGGTACACTATCTTTTGATTCCCACAAAGCCTATTTTGTTGCCCTTCAAATACAATTAGTCATAACATCCCACATCTTATTACTACTGCATTCAATATCCTAAGAGCCTTCTTTTAGTGTATAATGATCTTATCTTTAATGAGATGCTCCCTTGAAACCAAAAAAAAATTCAATTCTGTTTTTTTCAGAAGCAATATCTGTTGTTTACTGTATGTAAACCTCAAAGCCTTACCAATAGTTATTTCACTACTATTTCTTTTTCTATGAACATAAAAAAGGAACAGAAATGATAACAAATACTACCATTGCATTTTATATTCACCAATCATGTGGTCCTGCTCCACAACCACACAATGAATGCCAAAGGCAGCCCTAAACTAACATTGCCAGGATATGATAACCATTATCACATGCCAAGAGAGAAAGTATAATCTTTAAACAATTACCTGCATGTATGAGTCTCCAAATACAGAACTTCTCCCTTCTTCAAACGTGCAGATGTATAGAGAGGCTTCTTCAGGCCCTTGTCAGCAACAATGCTTATACTATACTTTATCCTGGGAAATTTAAAACCATGATATCTGTTGAGTGCAACCACGGTTTCATCCAGGAAATGTAGTATACAAACACAGAGAAGGGGAAAAAAACAGCTCACAACCAAACAGATATGTTTTATGAAACTGAGGTTAACATTTCACAAGAGAGATCATCACGGTTACAATCAATCAGATGATTTTGCAATGAATACTCCCTTGGTCCATATTGACTTAGCTGTGAATGGCACTAACTTTGAGGGAAGGCAATAATCTCAATTTCTGTTCATCCCTCAAATCTGCAGTCGAAAAAGAAAGTTGGTCTAAAAATTCAAAAAAAGATGGACCACACAACCACCTTTATTTCCTCTACAAAATTCAAAAATCAATGATCACACAAGGATAAGGAAGGAAAATATAACTCGGTAAGTGGGCATTCAATTGTCAAATTCAGTATCATAAAACTAATTTTTTGTTGCCCCTACCAAAAGAAAATTATTCAGGGGCCAGTTTATATCACAGAGAGAGCAATTCCATTGTTGGTGGGCAAATTTTTGAACAATGTATATATTAAATCAAAGATCCAATGATCATGCAGGAGGGGGCAAAAAAGCTTAAGCAAGAATAATGCCATATGTATACGAAGGATAGCACACCAATTATATTCCAAATGATGTGAAGCAATGTAAAGCTTCCGTGTAATTCATGGGTAGGCTTTGAATGAGATTTGGTAAACTATTGAACAACACCACATCATTTGGGATTTCATTGGGCTGCAATTTTTTCCTACATGGGATAATCCCCTTAGGCATTAGGTGATAACCAACCTTCCCAAGAAAAAGGGTAAAAAAAAGAGACAATCCTCAAATCAAAGCAGGACACAGTGGACATTGATAAAAGCATAAAACAAACCCTAATCCATGCCTGAAAGATCCTCTGAACCGATCCCCTCTATATATTGTCCTGGATACCACCCAGTGACTCACTTATGAGAGGCAATATTGTTGCCACGTAATAAAAAATTAATTAAAATGCAGAATCCAGTGATCCTGCAAAAGAAAACAAAAGGGCTTGGGCAAACCCCTTCCAACACCCAAAAAAGGAACAAAACCCTCAAACCAAAAGCAGGACATAAGAAAGAAGCCTCCGTACACTATATGAAAGCAAGATTTAAACTTAAAATCAAAAAATCCCAATCCACTGAATAAATCTTTTCTATATAATCTACTTGGGCACCCCCTTGTGACACAAGTTTAAATCGCTGCCAGCATCGCTAGGACCTCAACTCTGCTTCCATCAACTAATCAACTAGATTCCCTTGATCTTTTGAAGTACCCAATCCTGCCCATCAACTAGCAACTAATTATTACTAACAAAAGCTGCCTCTCTCCTGTACTCTTCACTGTATATTCACCGGCTATATCTCAAGCACACCATAACCTGCTAACTCACTTCTTGATTACCTTTATGGTTTTACCCACCAAGAATTTTGTTCGACCCTACCCAAGAACAACTCAACCACCAGCACCAATGTAAGCAACTACTTTTCTTCCTTATTTTTTTCTTTTCTGGTGAGTGATTTGGATCTGGAGAATGGTGGAGTAACAGCAAAATGAAGAGAAAGATGACAGTTTTCCCATAGGGAGGAGGTCTCCAAGAATAACTTCTACTCAAATGTGGTAATTTATTGCACAACCTACATCTTTATACACGCTACTATTTATAGCCAATCTAGGAATACATTCCCAATTTTGATACTTGATTCTTTCCCAATAAAGGTGATGGAATGTGTAAGAAGTTGGAGCCATGTGCTTTTGCTGGAGTTTGTTGCACCACCCTAATTACTTTGCTGAGCTGTAAAGGTTGCCATGCTCCTTCTCACGTGACCGTAAATGAGCCTTCAACAATGAACTGTATAACACTGATTAATATGATCCTCCGCGAACCAAAAGAAGGGTTGTGATCTTCCCAGCTGTGCGGATGAGATCTCTTCAGCTGTGCAGTCCCCCTTGAAGCCATTCATAACCCTAAGAACTTCTCTCAATATCATCTATCTTCTTTTTCTTCTTCTCTGCGATGCCTCGTCGTCTTTTCCTTCTCTGCGATGCCTCATTGTCTTTTTCTTCTTCTCTGCAAGGCCTTGTTTCTTCCATGGTTCCAACTTCCCTTTCCTTCATTCTTGTCACTCACAGCCAATTGTCCTTGCACTGAATATGAGCCCTTTTGTTTATTCTATTATGCTTTGAGAGGGAAGTTTTATACTCCCATTTTAGTAGATGTCTTGCACAATCTCGGACTCTGTTTCCAACCAAAAAGACCTATACCAAACAACTACAATTCTCATCCATTATTTGCCAGAACAAAAATTGTCAATTGATGACTAGATTGTTTAACTAATTTGGCCTAATATCCCTTGCAGAACTGAGATGTAAGAAAAAGACTTGAACCAGACAACACCTCAGACCTAGAAAATTCAAATGCAAATACCTGGATTGACAAGCTGTAACAAAATCATTCACAGCAACATTTCCAACTGCTTCCCTTACACACTCCTCCATGTGAAGCCATGTGTGCCTTCCACATCCTCAAGCTTTGGAGGTCTGACCAGCCAACAAGTTGGAAAAAGCCTGGTCTACCTTCTTCATCGTCCAAAAAAATTTTGGCAAGCTGTTGACAAACCAAAAGCCCGGAAATCTCCATTGCCCCAGAATGACACCCACCAACTCCCACTCTTTCCCTTATCCATAAATTTAAGTAAACCTCCTGAGAGTCTGAGAGACCACCCAAAACCACATTATTATATCCAATAACCCTTTGACAAACCAAAAGCTCGGAAATCTCCATTGCCCTAGAATGACACCCACCAACTCCCACACTCTTTCCCTTATCCATAAATTTAGTAAACCTCCTGAGAGTCTGACAGACCACCCAAAACCACATTATTATATCCAATAACCCTTTGAGAAACCAAAAGCCCAGAAATCTTCATTGCCCCTGAATGACACCCACCAATTCCCACACTCTCCCCTTTATCCAAAAATTTAAGTAAACCTCGGGACAATCTGATAGACCACCCACAACCACATTAATACATCCAATACCCTTTTGTCTACAACTCCAACCCATTTTCCTCAAATATCTTCAGGGAAATCATACGCCCTCCTCTATGTCAGAAAACTCCATCCCACCATACGGAACCATCAATCCTTTGGTTCTTTCCACAGCTCCATACACTTCCAGTAAAGCTTTGGAAAGTATCTCATCCATCATTTCCAGTGCTGCAGGAATATGAACTTAAAGCTTCATTAATGTAAACAAAAAAACCCCAAGCTCTCCAACTCCCCTTTTGAACATCTTGATTTCTTTCTCCCAATCCCTAATTTGCAAACTAGCTTCTCATTTTATTTATAAAAAAACTACCCCTACCCAGAGGCTCAAACTTGCAAAACCTACCAACCCCATTCAAAAATCTCGGGCAACATTCATCCTCAATGAAAGGAACTCAAAAGGCATCCAATCAAGCTTTATTAACCTTCGCATGAGAAACGGAGGTGTCCTCTCCATAGCCCATCATGCTGGAAGGTATGGAAGAGGCTCATGCAGCCTATGGGAATTCACAGTCATCAGCTTATGGGGGGCTTCAAGTTCACACCACCAAAGGGAAGTTGATCCCACCAAATCAATGAGCAATATAAGTAGTAGCCATAACACTACAAGCCATAGTTGGTGATTATTTGGAGTAAAATTTCTACCCTAAATGGCACAGGTAAAATATTTCAAGAAGTCCACAATATGATGCAAAGGAAACTCCGTCTGACACAATTACTGACTTGCTCCATGCAAATGTTGAGAACATAGCGAAGAATGTCTATAGCCCTAAAATGGATGGTCCATAATAATTTTCCAAGCGCCTGAAACAAGCTCACTACAGACATAAAATAACATAAAGTAGATCTAAGGACCTTAAATTTACCAATGAATTGTTTATTACTGTTTTTTCCAAAAACTTAAATGATATCCAAATCCCTGCAAAATTGTGTAAAAGCTATTTGGGCACAAAACTCTGGAAAAATCTCAATTCTCACCAGATGATAGATTTTAGAGGATGAATCCAGATGATAGATTTTAGATAATGAATATAATTACTAAAACTGGAATCAAAAGCAAAATGAAGAGATATCAAGAACAAGAGAGGACTTATACCAAGGTTCATTGCACAGGTTATATTGTATTGTGACTTCTCGCACAAATCTTTGCTGCCGCAATGCATTCTGAAGCACAAAATAAAAAATGTTAAGTAAGCTGATATCCATACACGATGGGCATATCCCTTAACATGGACATAGACATAAACACACGCAGAAAACCACAAGGCTAAACAAGTACCTTCATACAATGGACAACTTATCCCTAACAAGAGTTGAGATACTCAGCCAAAATAGAGGAGAAAAGAGTTGTAGATATAAAATTCCCAAAATATGTAACACAGACCAAATAACATACCATGTTCACATATATCCCGGAATCTTCGTGTAAAGATGTCAAACAACAGAAAATGTGAAATTTAAATGTATGACTTATCACTTGTATGCCACGAGGATCACCATATAATTTGCAAAAACTATTCATATGAACTTAGCCAAATGCACAATGGGATGCAATGAATAAAACGTAGCATGCAACCTTATCCCGTGGAATTATGCTAATTAACATTACTGATCGAAAGAAAAGCACGAGCATTCTAACTTATAACATACGGTTCTCTCTTTTTCTCTGTACAATCAGCAAGGGCCTCCAGGGCATAATACTCATTCAAGATAAACAACTTACCACCTTATTTTCATGACCACAACTAAACCAATTCAATGCCAAGGTCATACACACATGAAATTAAGTAAAATTACAGAAAAAATAAGGAAGAAAGGGAGCAAATGGGGAGAGAGCAGAGAGAGAATTCAAGAGAGGAGGAAGATTTATGAGACATGGAAGGAAGTAGAGACATACGTAAGAAGGGATTATAAAGGAGAGGAAAATAAGTTATGGAGACAAGTTGAGATGTCTAATTGGTTATTCATTTGTCTGCCTCTCATTACAGTTATGTGCTCTTCATAGCAAGGACTAAAGAATCGGCTAATATACATGACTTGTCATTCTCAGTGTCAACTAGCTAACCAACTAATTAGAATAGTAACTAGTTCCTTAATAATCTCATACAGATAAGATAATCACGTCTAATGATGATGAACAAGAGAGCGAGGATCATAGTTTCTATAGCATTTACTCAATAATTTTAGGCTACTTGCCTATAAGAGAGAGAGAAATAGCAAAATTTAGACTGACTAGGCCATCCAACTTTCTAAATTGCTTGCAAGATACAAAATGCAAAAAAATCTTATTATTGCAGAAAGGCTCATCCTTTGTTCTCACGAATATTAAAGAATAAAAGGGAATTTTTTTCTATTTTGTCACCAAGAGACGGAAAAAACTAGTACAAAAAGCATAAGTTGGGCAATGTTCTGGATGTAATACCAAGGCTGCAGCCCTAGTTGTCATCGTACGCTCCACAGCAACCGGAGCCAAAGTAGGTTCAACTGTTGATGTATGTGTCAGACAAGGTTCAAGGTCAATGGTTCCACCTCCTTTCTGGAATAAAATCAAAAGACAGAAAGCAAATGTGAAAAAACATTGTTGAAGATACAACAGGCCAGTCCCAAGAAGAGTAACTGAACTGAAATATATAACTAGAAGAAGACTACAATAAGGGGTGGCGGATGGATTGACAATTTTTAAAATGTCTGGAATTGCAGAGAGGAGGGAGGGAGGCTTCACCTTCACAATGCAGCAACGTTCAACGCGGTAACTGCAACCTATAGCAGCTCCCCAGGCACGAGAACGAACATTGTTTCTCAGCGTAGAAACATAGCCTAATGCAAGTGGACATTTCATTCAGTTAGGGGATAACATTCACTAGTAGTTGTCAGGTTCTTCACAGCAACGGCAGAGAATAGCTAAGTACAGAATAAAATTAAGGGCTCTTGCAATTCATCCATTAAACAACTGATTCAACTTTGCAATCAACAAGGTTTAGCATATTTCACGCCAAAACAACACAAAATCAAACCCAAGATCAAAAAGAAGCATTAATCACCTGGATACAATAAAGAAGAACATCATGAAAAAACCACCCAAAAGATACACACTAGGCTAAGATTTACCCTTTGCCAGGAACAAAGATGATTTGCTTGCATAAACAGGAAAGCAGATAGTACTAGCTAGCTTGCTTGTTTTATAATTTCACACTAGCTTAAACTAGAGGATATTGATTGAAGACAAGGGGAAAGAACAAGAGGACAACCTAGGACAAAGCATAAATCCTTCGTACATATAGAAGTATTTGCAGCTTTTATTGTGCTAATCCCACACCTTTTTTCCGCATACCACCAGAGTGACTAACTTAGAAAATGAGAACAAATAACTAAAAGTTCGGTGGTTAAAATTTCAGTGTCAACAATGAAAATTACTTCCATTGAAAGGTCATGCCTAACCTTATTTTATCCAATACAGAAATTTCACATTTTAGAGTTTCGACTTGTCATTAACAGAATTCATTTCAATATAGAGGGAAAGAACACGGTGACCTACGCAACACATTCAGGTTGGTGGTAAGCCTACTGGAGCACACTAATCAGTTTGATGTGTGGTGTGAAGGGATTAAGTTCACAGACTTGCTTAGGAAAAATGTGGTATGAAATAAAAACTCAACTCGGATGGTTTAGTAAATAGTAAAGGTGCATTATGCCATATACATTTTTGCTTGGCTAAATCCTAAATTCATTTTTTTTTGTCATACCCTCATTCTCTTCAAACAGTTAATTTAATAGAATAACTTCCTTGTATGATGCATAACATTTGTAAAAGATAGGAGAGTGATTTTGCTCAAATTACTATTACAATTTATGTACATGTTATTACTTCTAAAGTGAGTAGTAACCATAAACTTTAATGAAGCACATTTCAATACCAATCAAACTAATAAACTTAAATGGGTAATTGATTGCACAAACCCCAGAGTTGGCGAAACCTAAACAAATGATCCACCATATACTATCACTGTTCAGCAAAACAAGCTCTGAAGTGGATCAATTCTTTCCCCTTATAGCTGCTGTCAGCAATAACATAAAATTATATGTCCAACTACCTAGCTCAACAATCTTCTGTGATCACTTGTCTTCTTCCCTGCCCCCTCCAAACTTTTCTTATTTCCTCATTAGACCATCAACTTGATGAACACTTAAAAAAGTAAAAAATCAAAGCAACAGTATGAAATTTTTCCTTCTCTTTCCCCTATCCGCTTTATTCATTTTTCATCAAAGCAGCAGCAGCAAATTTCTCTTTCACCATGCACTCTGCAACTCTTTGTTTTCCTCCTTTATCTCTAATTTCATTCTCCTTCCCCTCCCTCACAAGCACTAAGCTCTCAAATGCTACTGTCTTCCATTGCAACTTGATTTTGCCCCTGGTAACAACAAAGCTCTTCAACTGCCGGTAATCCATTACCCATCTTAATGAATTCAATTTTTGAATAAGAAAATGATTCCTAGATATAAGGTGCAGAGAATCATAAAAAGGAAAGCACGTATTTCATTTTTCTTTCATTGCTTTTAATACCATTTCTTCAACAGATTTGGAAGTTCTTTCAAAGATATGGGCAATTTATGTAGTTTTCTTTAAGAAATCAGACTGCCAATCTAGGCGATCCAGATCATGTACCACACTACCATAGCAATCCAATGTGCACCACCTAGATTGTGGTTGAGGGGAGCAATCCAGTGGGGTAGATTTTCCAAGATATCCCCACAAATGATAAATAAATTAAGAATACATATGGTTTGCAATGCACCGTCAACTTAAAAGTGATTCCTAAAAATGTGCAGTTGAAGCATGGCATACTCTCATTTGAACTTACAATCTTGAGGAGGTAGCACTCGTATTGTAGTGCGCAGCTCTTGGATAGCAGATGGAGGAGGAGACGCTGTTGGGCGACAATAACCCGTATGCATGAGAACTGTAAGACAACATTCAACATTATAGTCCTAGTTATAATAAATCAAGCGTTTCTTTTTCCTTCTACAAATTGAAGGACCATACCAGCAACAATATCTGAATCATTGGTGTATATATCAGTCCCCCAAAGCTGACCACCTCTGACCTGCTCATGAGGCACATAGTTAATGATGAACAGATATAGAGCGAATGCAGAATATATATTGAACATCATGATATGTGATAGAAGAAAATGCTACTTGAATGAAGCTAACAATAAATTGTCTACGGTGCTTATACCAAGGAATCTCTCTAGTTCTGGAGACATAATACCGAATTAGAAGGGGGAAAGATATATTCCCCAATCTGAAGATGCTTTAAACAGTGGAAGCAAAATATTCTTGGCATTACATCCAAAATCATACTAAAGCTTCAAAAAAGCCATATGAGCTCTTGGCCACAGAACCTGCAAGTAGGGTTGCAGTGGCTATAGGACGGACCAAAAGCCCTGTACACAGACACTGTCGACATATATGTTCCACCCATTCAGAAAACGATCCAGTAAATACCACATTAACTAAAATATTCAATTGATAGCAGGATTGAAGAATCACTTTAAATACCACGGCATAATTCATGTTACATGTAGAATAATCCTACTAACCCTCAAAAAACTACAGAAAAGATATTATGTTGCAACTTGCCTGGCGATTTGTTGCAGTAAGATGTTCAGCTGGTATCCGGATTTCTAGAGTAGGGCCATTGTGAGAGCTTTCACCATCTTCTTCAGGCCGAGATGCTTCATGTTCCTTCCATAATTTTATCAATTCATGCATACACTCACCTACTTTATAAACAACGGTTGACACCTCCGGTTTACCTGACCAGAAGGTACATCAGTTACAAAAATGAATCAAACTTTTTGCAGATCAACATCTCCACTCTTCAACCCTTTTCCTTTAATTTACCCTAAACATCAGCTTTTTCTACCACTTATATGTTACATAAGATCTGGGGGAAGCATGGAGAAAGAAAGAGGAAGAGATAAGTTATGCGAGCTCATGCATGTACTGGCGTTTTTAATCTATGGGTAAGAATACCCACACATGCAACCAAGGAGAATTGACATTGGTCACTCATGCATGTGTATACCTGTCGAGTTTGTAGAACAAACCAAAACTCATCCCTAACATGTCAAGCCAGTTCTTGCAGTGACAAGTATCCAAGGGTTTCTACACTATTCTGTATGTTGTCGCATAGATAAAGAAGCAAGTTGTAGACTGGGATAGTGGGAAACTAGCAACCTAAGGACCATATTGGGAATTGTTTGAAGATAGAAGAGACATTATCTTTGGATGATTTAACATAAATACAATGTGATACTAAAAACAATTGGAGCAAAATTTAAATCACAGCACAAGTTTTGGTCACAGGGAAACAACATAATAGTGGATTAGGTTATAGGTATCATTCATTACAGATAATAACCTAACGGATGCTAACACATATGCTAAAAAAGTACGAGACAAAATAATAAAATTAAGCTTGTTTTAGCAAGAGAAATAATGAATCTTATTAGTCTTATGTGCAACACTCCATCCAACATGGGGCATGGAAACAATATGAGTTCATTTTATAAGGTTCGGAGTGGGCCTAATACAAATAACAAGAGCTCTTCCCTTTTCTTGGGCCTACGTAGGGACAAACTGCACAAGATAACTTAGATGCAGAACCAGTAGCATACACGATGTGTTACGTGTTATCAGAGCCAACAACGGATCAAGGCTTGCACAATGGCAATAACAACGGATAATAACAGTTGGAAAATGAAAAACAAACCTAGTGAGATTCCATCACCATCTAATGAGTTGTCTTAAAATGAATTTGTGGCATGGTGTGATGAAGATTGAGTGGAGGAGATTGAAGCACCCCATCACTCACGGAAGATGAAAAGAACGCAAGTTTAATTTATAAGTCCTGAGTGCGATTACAACTAATAACAAAAGTCCTTCTCTTTTCTTAGGCTTGAGTGAAGAAAAGGACTCATGGGAGATGCTTGCTGGACTAATGACCTATTCGAGGTGTTACATTATATCCTAACAGTATGCTTAGAAGTAAACACTGAAGAGAACTTTCAGAATATACATATAATATTAGGCAATAGACAGTAAATGTTATGAATCTCATTAGCTGCCATGCTCCTCAATAGGCTCACAAGAGAACATAGAAGATAACTTTCAAAAGAGGCAAATTATATATGAAATTGATATATTTCAAAAGAAAAATTATATAATTGCCAGGGGTAGTATTGGGCAAGAAAATTTTCGTATGGGGCATCCAAATGCCCGCATGGGAAAAGAAAATAAATAATATGGAAGTATAAGCAAAGGAAAGGGTATTGGTACAAAAAGAAGTCAAGTTAAGAGAGATGATTTAGTATATTTATCCAAGGATCTTGTAACAATGAGCACTTGCTATTAAAAAAAAAAAGATAATACAAACTAAACTTTACAAAATAGTCCAAAAATAAAATAAAACATATTTGTCATCTACAATAATAGATAGGTCATCTTGTAGGTATTGTAAATTCTCTGTGGAAAGTAAGACATAAATAAGCATAGGATAAAAAGACANTATATAACAAAATGTCCTCCAATTTCACACACACAAACATATAACAAAATGACCTTCAACACATACTTTAGTGTATGAATTTATTTCCAGTACCCGTAATCACATTCTTAGGAGGTTGACACCCATGATTGTAAACATTTGGCCTGACATGTCAATTCAGACAAGAACCAGTCAATCATGTGCAGGACACCAGGCAATTTTGTGCAAAATCAGAAGCAAAACTAAAGGCTGGATATGTAACTCTTCCATCTCGAGGTAAATGTTATTAAAAAAAAGGGTCCCTTCTCAAGTTTGTAGACTTGCTTCCTAAAGCTCAGTGGCTACCTGCTTGTAATCCACTTTTATACTTTCGGTTTTTTGAGCCTTTTTTCTCCAGATCACCACTGATGAACAATTTCAATAGTACAGGGGCTGCTGTGTCACAAAGCCCAACCATGCAAGTAATGAAAAAGAAAAAGTTATTTCCTTCATGTCAAATCATCAATTGCTTCGACTGAATTTGTTAAAAGTTCCCACCACCTTAAAATGCTGCCTCAAGTTTGCATTACTACAAAAACTAAATACAGCAAACTTGGAATTATGGCAGTAGATGAATATGCATCTTCAAGTGTTTGGTTTGGTCTTCAATTAGTTTTGCACCCTCAAAGAATAAAAGCTCTCACTACTTCATTGCTCTTCATTTCACTAATTTTAATCCATCCATTTCTAAGGGAACAACATAGTACTAGCTGCAATCCCCCATATTGCTGATTCCAGCATCTGAATTTTTCAAAATGCATGCAAATTTAACACTGCTGTAGAGTTAGGCTCGCAAATTTAAAGACAACCAGTTTCTAACTTCAGCTATCCGCCGATTTGAATGATTTCTTGAAGAGAAAATCAAGACAGATGATCACAACCATACAAGAACAAATGGATAGATGGGTGTCATATCATATGCAATGAGATTAGTTAAATATGTGAAGGATGGTCCTATTTCTTCATTTGTGCAAGAACCATTTTTTTAGCATTCTTATATTTAACTATGAAAGTAACAAACACATCTCAAGAAACTGAACTTCTTCATACCTATTGCAACAAACTTCCATTTCCAAATTTCTAATTCCGGTCAAATAATGAAACAAAGGGATGTTGGAAAGCTCATTGTCCAATCTCCACCCACACACAATCAGCTTTATCAGTTCATGTTAAAAGAAATTGGCCGTCATTAGAGATTGCTATCATCGTATTATCCTCAGCCTAGCAAATCGTGAACCTTGAATGAAATGTTCTCTTATTTCTCACCTCAAGACAAATCCTTGTATTATTTCAATGAATGAGATAACTAAAGTTTTATAAAAATTTGCCTGCAGAGACGAATAATTCTAAACACATGCTCTGTTGGGAAGCATTGAATTATAAACTTCTGCAACAAAAAAGGGGCAGTATGGAAAGTCAGAAATACTAAATCTTACCCTACATTGCAGAGAGATTTGTTTATAGGGCTTAAACTTTTGCAACTTTATAACCAAATTAATGAAAACAAGATCAACTGTTGTTTCTTTAATATCTTTAGTTTAGTTTCCACCAGTAGCAAAATGTAATGGATTTAGAAGTTTAATACAATACTCTTGAAAACAGCTAAAATTTCAAAATGATATTTTTTATTGGTAATAACAAGAATTTTACTTGAAGAAGTCAATGAATGAATGATTATGGCTTAAAATAAATAACCAGACCTAACATTATTCAATATTCTTGAAATGCATTCTTTCCATCAACATTAAAGACATTAATGACTATTTTCCTGGCATAGAAGACAAAATCTTATTGCTGTATTATTGTAATCGTGAAAAGTTGTGTCCAATTCTTTCATCCACAGTGAATTCCTTCCGACAAAAGAAAGAGCATGTGCACATTCCTAAGAAAATCAACACCAACAGGAAATGTTTCTTCCCTCCCCCTCAACAGATAACATCAGCAGGAAACATAGCTACAACACTTGACATATTGTGGATAGCCCATTGAGAAATCGTCAGTTAACTCAAATTTAAAAAGAAAACCTCAGAAGGGTAATCATGCAGAACATGCTAAAGAAGCAATTGATCAGAATACATTAGATGACAAGACAAAAATAAAGCAAGCAAATATACCTCAGAAGGGTAATCATACAGAACATGCTAAAGAAGCAATTGATCAGAATACAATAGATGACGAGACAAAAAAGAACAAGCGAATAAAGGAGAAACATACCCATCCGCATCCTGAGCACGGGACCTGAAGCGTGCCTCGGAATTAGCAACTTGGGGACTGCCTCTCGGACGAAGCATTCTTTTCCGCTGCTGAACTCCATAACCAAATGCCTCTCTTTCTCTTTCTATAGTACCATCAACATCAGCACCACCATCAGATTCTTTGTCATAGCACCTGCTGCGCTTTTCAGGCCTCTCTGCTTCTACATCACGCTCTCTTTCTTTCTTCCTATCTCTAGCTTCCCTCTCCACATTTTTCCAGGGTTCAAAATCAGTTGATTTCTTCTGTTCTGAAGATAAATTCTCCTGCTCAGATGTTTGCCCTAATATCTCTTTCTCATTGTGCGCTCCTTCTTTCTCCAATTCGTTGCAAACTTCCCAACTCACAAAATCCTTTTCTCGTTCTTTGGATCTTTCCTTGTCTTTCTGGGCATCTCTCCTCTCCCTCTCCCTCTCCCACCTCTCCGCTTCCCTTTCTTCCCTTATTGATTCTTTATAGTCATTACTGCCACTGCCAACTTGCAAGCTATTCCTTCGATCGTTTCTATCCTTCTCTTTATCAACCCAATCCCGGTGCTTTCCTTCTTTCCGTTTCCTATCCCTGTCTTTGTATTTATCATCACCTTTCAAATCAACTTTGTTTTCCCCCACAGCCTCATTTGCTTCCACATATTCTCGGTCATTAATTTTCAGGCAGTCCTTTCCCATATCAACAGATCCTTGCAAATTAGCACGCAAATTAACCCAAGAATCCACATTCCCAGTGGTACTAAGAGGATCAGGGTATCTTTTCCCTCTGAGGTGTTCTTTCCAATTGGAATGACTACTCACTACACCAAAACCATCCTTTTCAATCTTCACATCTCTCTTTGAATCATTATGGGTTTCTCGGTCATATTTCACTTCTTTATTGTCCTCCCTTCTACCCTCAAACCTTCCATCTTTTTCAATTTTAGCACTTTGATGAAACAGCTCCCTCTCGTTCTTTGCTTCTCTGTTCTCCACCTTACTCTCCCTATTTTCCTTCAAGTCTCTTGACAATTCTACCCTGTTTTCTGAACCTGCAACTGTATGATTGATATGGGAGTCACTCATAGATGATGGCATCCGATACATTGGATGCAAAGGCGATCTTCTATCCGCCTCACGAGACTCAGTCCGGACAATCTTTCCAAAGCGCATATCTTGGCCCACCTCAAATGGTGTGTTTGGATAGGAGCTGCTATCTTCGTGTGGGTACTTATAGGAAGACGACGAATGACTACCATCATCATGTGACCGCTTCAAGACACCACTCATGGTGTTCAATTCAATTTTCTGACCGTCAGCTTCACAAGCAATATTGAACAAAATCGCATTGAATTTCAAAAACCTGCACGAAAAAGATAACATTCACTATCCGGAACTCTGGAACCAAAATGACAATCAGAAAATAGGGCACCTATGCACATGACCCAAATAGTTCTAAGATTAACATTCAGATAGGAATTGGACTCCATTAGTCAGCCGTAGATATCTCTATCAGAAAATCTTTTCCCTTAAAAAGGCAACTTTCTTGAGATTTTCGTCAGCTGGTTGAGGTAGATATGTGGGTACTGGTGGTGACAAATCAGCTTCCTTCCATCTGCAGCATAATATGAAACCCCTTCATTGATGGAATTTATTTTCCACCATCCTTGTCCTCCAGAACAGCACAAAATTGGGGAAATATGCTATGCAACCAACCATACAGAGCATTATACCAAATTATCAACCGATTAGGGTGGGAATTAGCATTGGCGAAACATCAAAGAATTATTCGTAAATGATATGAAAAATCAAGCCGGAATGGGTATCTTCCATGCTGAACGGTATCGAAAAACCTCACTCGCAGACCAAAATAAATAAGAATTGAGTATAAACAATTACAAAACCAAGACAAAGTGAATACCGATGTACAGTAAATTATCGACAAAATTAGATATGAATTAGGACTAGCGAAATAGAATGACTCGAATGATGGATCATCGAATTGAACACCAAATACAATACCTTGCAACTATGCACAAATAAGAAGATCGCCATAATCAATAAATTGGAATTAGATATTTAGTGAAGAACAATAAAACAGCTACACGAAGCAAAAGCAAATGCGTGAAAAGAAATGGCAGAAGCAATAGCTCGCAATTTTCAGATTACAAAATTCAGTGCTGAAAAGTATAGATTTAAACGGAATGACCTGATGATGAAACCCTACTCCCTTGTATTTTGGTCGAATCCCTTCTCTCTCTCGCTCTCACTCGGCCCTCTGCAGTTTATGAGTACTGCGTTGAAGCTTGTACAACAACGGAAAAGAATATTTATTTACCAAAGGAAAAGGGAA
>JAODPA010109669.1:0-19770 GCA_025585075.1 Nepenthes mirabilis
AAAACGCTCCCCTTGAACAAAACCATCCCCAAAACAAGGTACGGGTCTCCCTAGCAAAAGCATTTCCCCCCTGTTGTCATGAGGGTCAAAGAGGAGACATCACTCTCAGTCGGAAGATTCACCAGAAGAAGGCTGAGTTGAAGAATAACGAGTAAACTGTCGCTGCAAACAAATCAGGTTGTCCTCCCGAGTAGCCAGATGAGAATCAAGTCGCTCGAAGCCAGCAAGTATATTGAACCACAATAGGTTGTGAGAAGCATAGAGGTGCTCCTGAGAAGAGTAGAGCCGCTCAAACCGATTGGTAATCCGAGACAGTTGACCCATAAGCATGGAGGATGAAGAGGTAGAGTGCCAGGAAGGAGCGGACGAACCATGACCTAAAGGAGCAGGGTAGGATAAGCTGGAACCAGACGGTGCACCCTTAATCGAAAAAAGAGGCAACTCAAGGAGGGGCTCGTCGAGAGGATCGATGGGATTGGGGAAGAAGCAATGAGTGTGTGATCGGCTTTGGGCAAACGTAGTATGAGTAATGGATCACGCAAGTGGCAGACATGGAAGATTGGGAAATGGAACTTCTAAACCCCTGACCAAATGCTGAATGACATAACCATATGAAAGGTTGTCATCCTTTTAAAACTCAAAATGGGTAATGATGAGAAAACAAAAGTGGGACAGTAGGTCTATGGACTGCTACTTAAGAGAGTATAGAGAAATAGGGCCTTATTAAGGGCGATGGAGGAGAAGTGAGCGACCAAAAAAATATTTGTTAATATAATTGGGTCACAACCATCCGCCGAGGGGAGAGGTGCTTGGTTTTGAAGGCCCACCCACTCCATTCCATGGGAGAGCCGTGGAGAATCGAAGCAATCTCATGGTAGTGTGGCATGGTACGCAGGATGGAAATATAATCGGGATTTTCACCCGAGAAATATTAACAACTTGGGCAATCACATCCAGGGTAATCCGGAAGTGACGTCCCCTCAAAAAGTAAGACAATGAATGAATTTGATCATCATGAATATTAGAATAAAATTTTTCAATTAATAATGCAGAAGGGGCATTTAAATTGTTAAGGACCGGCTTCCACTAGTTGTCTGTGAACATAGAAGGAATGGATTGGTCCAAGGAAGCAAGGTCAACTTTCCATTCGAGGGAAAGTTGCCTTTAAGATATATGCGAATTGAATAGAGCTTTAGCTTCAACATTGATGAATCAATCTGGAGCGGAGAGTTCACCCAGGCAATGACGCTTCCCAACAGATTTGCGAGCAAGAGATTTGTAAGGAGCAGACATCTGTGAGGCAAAAATAGAGAAGAATTTAAGGAGGTAGAAAGAGAGAAGAATTTAAGGATGTGCCAATTGCAGCTCCCCGGTTTTTTTTTTTTTTTTTTTGTAATTTGCAATAGCAAAAGTACAAGAGAAAGAAAATCAGGCACCAGCTTTGCCATTGGCTTCCTTGCTGAGTTGCTCCACATTGGATTTTTTTTATTTTGGTGAAGGAGCCAAGAAAGCGAAGAAGAAAGTGGCAAATCTGAAGCAAAATTTAGATAAATATGAGCAGTGAAGAAGAACCAGTAGGAGCTAAAAGCATGAAAGATTTGCCTTTGCAAATCAGGAACAAAACAAGTAAAACAATCAAATCAGGCTGAGATTTGAGGAAACCAAGAAGAAATTGAGCAAAAACAGAAAGAACACCACATGCAGACATAGGGTTGGTGAATTTTGGCTATAAATAGTGCCACTGCCATTAATGGAGGAATGGAGCTCAATAAAGCAAAAGAAACCAAAGAGAAGGAGAGCATTACCTTAGAATGCCCAAAACCGAGGAGAGATGGTGCGGATCTAAAGGAATTTAGGATTGATAGGAGGGAAAGGGAGAGAAATCAAGTGGAGAGAGAGAGAGAGGAGCGGTGAGGGTTTCGTGCACACGCCATGCACTTGAAGATAAAGAAGGGGCAAGTTGTAGCGCTCGAGCATCACTAAGGAGCACAGTGGGCGGCGTGCATCTGGAATTGGCGCTAGAGCATCAAGCAGGTGCCAGGCGAGCGTAGGGCATTTGTCTCCCCATCTTTTTTTTTTGTTTTGGAGAAAAATGCAACACACATCCTTCTATCGGAGGAGAACAAATACCGATGACCGTTCTCAAAAATCTAAAACAAATACTATCCACAGGCTAGTGAGGATATCTGCCAATTGATTTTTGGATGGAGTGTGTTTAAGGACTATGACCTAAGCTCCAACGAGCTCACGAATGAAATAGTATCCAATATTGACATGTTTAGTTTGGGAGTGCTGAACAAGAATTTTTAAAATATTAATGGTATTGAAGTTGTCACAGTAAATGGTCATAGTATCCTGGACAATGCCGTAATTGAGAAGTATTTATTTCATCCACATGAGTTGCATCCAACTGTTGCCAGCGGCAATGTATTCGGCTTCCGAAGTAGACAAGGAGATAAAATTTTATTTCTTACTTATCTAGGCTTCCAGATTAGAGCTAATATAGAAACATCTATCGGATGTGCTTTTATGGTTATTAGCATTTTCAGTTCAGTCGACATCGAAATATCCAATCAAGGCAAAATTTGAGTCTTCGGAGTAAAATTTTCCATAGTCGGATGTCCCATTGATATAGCGAATCATACGTTTGATGGCACTTAAATGGGATCCTTTTGGGGATTAATATTGGGCACAGACACTGAAGGTGTTGAAATGTATTGTCATGTCTGCTAGCCGTTAAGTACAGGAGACTGCCGATCATACTTATATAAAGAGTTTGAGTGACGCTCTTTCTTATCGAATCACGATCAAATTTAGATGAAGTATCCATGAGTGTCCAAGTATGTTTATTGTTATATAGATCAAAACGTTTTACAAGGTCATTAGCATACTTGGTTTGAGAAAATGAAAATACCGTGAGGGAGTTGCCTAACGTGCAGGCCAAGGAAGTACAAAATTCTCTTACCATACTCATTCCGAATTCAAAGGCCATACAGTCAACAAATGAATAAACATGAGAGTCAACAGTCGCACCAAAAATAATGTCATTAATATAAACTTGGACAACCAGTATACATTTTCGGTCATTTTCACAAAGAAAATTTCATCAACACTACGTCGAACAAACCCATGTTCTCTAAGGTACGAGTGAGACACTTGTACTAAGCTCTAGAAGTTTGCTTAAGACCTTAAAAAGCCTTTTTAAGTTTGTACACATGATCTGAAAATGCAGGATCCACAAATTCCTTAGGTTGTTACAAACCCACAAATCCTCTTGAATGATACCATTCAGGAATATACTTTTAACATCCATTTGATACAGTTTAAAACCCATGGTACAATCAATAGACAGCAAGATTCGGATATATTTAAGGTGAGCCACTGGAGCAAAGGTCTTGTTGTAATCAATGCCCTCCACTTGTGTGTATCCTTGAACGGCAGGGCAAACTTTATTACGGGTAATATTTTTATTTTCATCAGTTTTATTTTTAAAGATCCACTTAGTCTTAATGACATTGGTATATTTGGGTTGGAAAACTAAGTACTACACATAATTTCTAACAAATTGGTTTAATTCCTCATCCATGGCATTGATCCAGAATTCAAAAGTCATGGCCTCTCCAACCTTTTTTGGTTCTAAGTGAGATATATAACAAGTATTAGCAAGCATGTTTAGAATATAGTGACGCAGTCTCATACCCTCACTTAGATCACCCATAATAAAGTCTTTTGGATAATTTAATTTAACTCTAATTGAAGGTTCCTTAGTAGGGATGGCAATCGACTTTTTTTCAAAATATCAGGCGAGGCTAAATCTAGAGACTCAATTTGATCACCTTCTTTATTGGAGCAATCACTAGTTTTAGGTTATCTATTGGGGACATCATCCATAACGACGTCGATGGACTCCATAACAGTTTGAGTGTAAAAATTATACACTCGATAGGCTCAACTGTTAAGGAAATATCCTAAGAACATCCACTTATCACTTCTGGAGTCAAACTTACATAGAATTTCTCTATCACGTAAAATAAAGCATTTACTTTCAAAAATATGAAAATATTTCACTTTTGGTTTCTTAGCTCTCCAAAGTTCATAAGGTTTTTTATCCATTTTATGGCTTATGTAGACCCGATTGATTATATGACAGGACGTGTTTATGGCTTCGCCCCAAAAGTGCATGGTGATATTTTTACTTTCCATCATAGTTCTAACTATTTTTTAAATGACCTGATTTTTTCGTTCCATGATCCCATTTTGTTATGGAGTGATAGGAGTAAAGAATTCATATTGAATTCCTTCATCACTACAAAAATTTTTAAAACTTGGATTATTAAACTCCTTTCCGTGATCACTACGTGTTCTCACAATACAAATGCCTTTCTCATTTATGAGTTTTTTATATAAAAGTTTTACATGATCAAAAGTATCAAAATTTTCTCAAATAAGGTCTATCCACGAATATTTAGAAAATTTATTTACAACCACTGGGATATACTTCTTACCCCACAACTCTAGATCCTAGATGGTCCTATGAGATCCACATGGATCAACTCAAGGGGACACAAGGTGTGAATATCACTAAGAGAAGGATGGCTAGTCCCGGTTTGTTTACTAAGTTGGTAAGGACCACACATATGATGTTTGACATTGGACAATTTTGGAAGGTACTCAACTCAATTTTTCTTTAAAATTTTGGCTAAAGTTTCAAATTTTAGATAACCAAGACATTGATGCCACAATGTTGCATGCTCGACTTTAGAGGGATGGCATCCTAAGGCAAGACTAGGCTCAATCTGGTAGAGATTATCGAGAGTTCTCCTACCTTCCAGCACAATAAAACCCTTTGAGTCATATATATAGCATTTTTCTTCAAAAAAAAATCTCACCTCAAAATTTTCATCATAGAGTTAGCTAATACTCGAGAGGTTAAATTTAAGCCCAGATACATACAGGACATCACACGATTTAGAGAGTTTAGAAACACTGATCAAGCCTTTGCCAAAGATGGGAGCCTTATGTCTAGAGTATCTACTGTCAAGATACCACCATGAATGATATTGAGTTTTTAGGGTAATGTGAGAAACTTTACAAGAATAACTTTTGGAGGCTTGCTTTAGATCGCTCTTCTTTATCCATATTTTTTTCTAAATTTACTTTCTGATCTAGTCTTTTCGATTAGTCATTTAACTATTGAATATGGTTAACCAAGTTTTTCATTTTCGCCACTTATCATTGATTGTATAATCGATTGATAGTGTAACAACGGGGATGAATATACCCAATTTGTCCACATGCATGGCAGGTAGACACAAATTTAGGGACAATGTGGGTTTTCTAGATTCAATTTAAAAGTGAGTATTAAACCAATTGTTTGAGAGGTTCTAACAGTTTATTTACAGTCATTTTATTCTTTGGTTTGAGCATGAAGTTTGAACTAATTCGCTTCTCCACGCTTTTAGGAATGGATTTAGAAAGTTGAAAGGGTATCAATATTTTTTATGGAGAGTTTTTGCGGCGAAAATAAAAATTTGTTTAGAATTGTTCATTGTTTTTAAAGGCATTCTCGATATAATCTAAGCCTTTTTTATTTCTTGCAAAATTATCTAATCTCAGCATGTGATCTAATTTTTGAGTTTCATTTGAGAATTTTTAAATATCATTCTTGACATTTTTGAGCTCCAATTCTAGGGATAATATTTTAGCAATTGAGGACCGATTCAACATTTTCTGTTTGCAATGTTCAGTAGTGAACCATTTTAGTTTTATTGTGAGTTTTGTTTTAATCTTTTCAGATTCAATTAATTTTTAAATTAGAAATTTATTAATTTTCGTTACTTTTAGGCATTCTCGAAATAATTTGTCATATGCCTCTTAAAGATCTTCGAATTCATTATCAAATTCCTCACGAGAAAAATCTAATTGTTCTGATTTTATACTTGTGGCTTCATCACTACTAATAATAGGAGTCTTGAAGGCCATATGATTAATTTCTTTCCTTTCAAATATTTTTAATATTTTTCATATTTTTCATCATCTGAGAGGGACACATTTAAGGCTTTTTCTTTCGGACGTTTTAAATTGGGACACTTAATTTGGATATAATAAAATTCGTGGCATTCATTACATTGGATTCCTTGAGATTTCTTATTTTTTATATCTTTATTCTCATTTTTATCTTTTTGACCAAGTTATGTGACAAATCTATTTTCTTGGAGGTTCATTTGTTATTTTAATTTTTAAAAAATTTTAAAAATTCTTAACAAATAATACAAAGTCCTTATCGTTACACGACTTTTTATCAAAGTTACAATCTCTATCTTCCTTTATAGTTTTTAAGATAATTGATTTGTTCCGTTTGGGCTGTCGAAGAGTATGTTCATATGTTTATAGAGAGCCGACTAGTTCTTCTATTTTTAGTTTATCGAGGTATTTACTTTTCTCAATTATAGCAACCTTCAGTCTAAAGCGTTCAGGAAAAGATCGTAGGACTGCTTGGACAATTCTATTCTCAGGGATACGTTTTCTTAAAATGAACGTAAAATTAACAATAACATTCAATTTTATAAAAAATTTGTCAAAGGTCTCGTTATCTTTCATTCAAAATTTCTCAAATCTAGTAGTGGGTATTTACAATTTAAAATTTTTAACTAGTTAGTTTCTTCATGGGTAATTTTAAGGATGTCCCACGCCGCTTTCTAGGTCTCACACATGGATATAAGCTTAAATTTTTTGGGGGATATAGCCATAAAGATTGTGTACAATTCCTTACTATTCAAATTCCATGCATTAAGTTCTTCTTTACTCCACAAAGATAAACTTACGGTTCATCACCTGTGGTATTTCTGGGTAGAGTCCACCCAATTTAGGTGCTGGCCCATACGCGCTAATCCATTAATTTGAGAAATACTCTCATATAAACTTTCTAATATGCATCGTTGCTCCCATCAAAATAGGGAGGAACGGATAGCGATTGACTAATATGCATCTTGATCGGAGTCGCGGATTGGGGTGAGTCGCTGATACCAATTGAAGGGAATAAATTGTTTCAAATCAAAATAATATTTTAGCCCCTCAAAAAATTTGTGAATTGAAAATTATAAAATATATAATATACGTAAAATATATTTTAATCTAGAAGTGAATAGTAAATAATGAAAACAATAATAATAAAGGCGTAATTTTTTGGTGATGAAGAAAAATATCGATAACTATGGCTATCGATTAAAACCTATGGGTTTCAATAGTTAGGAAAGATATACACTATAAAAATTAACTTATAATCGGGTGGTACAGACACGCTAATCTAACCGACTTACTCCTACCTTATAATCCCTATTAAAAAATTTCTTAGATTTTCCTGCGGTAACGAAATTAAACGCTTTTCGATCTTTAAGTCATTCTTTCCTCACAAACCGTTTGAATTGTCGTACACCACTGGAACCCAATTTTTATGCCACCGACATCGCCAACAAATGTTAATAGGTGGGAAGAGGTGTGAAGAGTAAAATAAACGCGGTGATAAAACTTTAGCGAGAAGGCACAATTGTTGAAATTAAGTTTTCTCAAGTTGAGCAGAGTAAAAGCATAAAAGATTTGATTTTGTTTTTGAAACGGAGGTAAAAGATTCAAGCAAAAAGTTAGAGTAAATGAAATAATATGAATATATATATGGAGGCTCGAAAACTTAGGTAAAAATGTGACCGTTTGTGAAATATGCGTCACAGCGCTCAACCGTGGCTTGAGCTCACAACAAGTGCGCTTAGGGTTTCATTGGACACATACCTGGCGCTCGAGCATGGCTTGAGCGAGCATCAAGGATGAATTCTACTAAATTTGGTGCTCGAGCACAGGTCGAACGAGTAGCAAGCGCATGCTTATTGGAAATAGGGCTTGAGCACACGACGGGTGAGTAGCGAGCTCCAACATTCTGGAAATGGGGCTCAAGTGCTAATCGGACGAAGCAAATGCCAGTACACTGGAAACGAGGCTCGAGCTCACAACGCTTCTCAAAAAAGGCACTCGGGCACAGTTCAGGCATACGGCATGTATGGAATTGATTAGAGCGCTTCAACAACTGGCAAGCAATATATTCTAATGTAAAACTTCAGCAAAATACAATCAGTCTAACAACAGACCAGATATAGTTACAGAATATGTCAACATATAAATGAACTTCACAAAAATAATTCTCAACATTTTCTTATAAATAGATAATGTGTAGAAACATTTAAGCTAAGAATTCAAATTTTGAATATAGACTACGTAATTTATCTCAAATATAAAACTTACATGAACAATTGTATGAACATTTTATGACATGCAGAAGTATACGTATTAAATATGAAGATATGTAAGAATATTTGTTCAAAAATTAAAGTCATGCTATAATATATTGTAAAAATTTACCACTTAAATATTATATGTATAAATTTAAAACATATACTTTATAAAATTTTATATGAAATTGNATAATTAAATATATAAATAAATATTCAAACGGTCCGAGCCGCCGTCAACCGTTTCAGTGAGATTTTCAATAAAAGAACCAGGCGAAAAGAAAGAAGATAAGGCTTCCTTTTCCTTAAGATTCCAAAACGACGTCGTCGTAAGCTGAAAGATAATCGTTCAAGGTGGCAGGAACCTTCATCCTGATCTCACCGCCTGCCCGCTGAAGATGTGAAGTTTCTTCCATGTCCGCGCCTCCTCTTCTCCTCCGTAGTAGTATTTTTATGGGAGGAAAATCCACCACCAAACTCCACCGCCATATCAAAAGACTCACCTCAAGCAAACTCATCCCAAAACCCTCAGATCCCGATTCACATAGAAGACCAAAACCGGCTAATTTTATTTTAATCGGGAAACTGAGATCGGAGAATATGCAAAGTAACAGCACCGGAAATGGTAGCAACGGAAGGGAATCTGCTGACCGGCATCCGCTATCGGCTGTAGTGGCCGACTGCGTTCGCCGGTGGTTCCAAGATACTCTCAAGGAAGCCAAATCTGGTGATGCCAGTATGCAGGTCCTTGTTAGTCAGATGTATCATAGTGGCTACGGCGTCCCCAAGGATTCCCAGAAGGTCTCTCTCTCTCTCTCTTTTTCTCTCTTTGTGTGCGGTTTGTCCGATTTTTGCAATTTGGGTATCTTTTCAAGTAAATTTCTAGGGTTTTACTGTTCAATCTTTCATATGTGCCGAAATCGTTTCTTCTTGCGGTGTTTATGGTGTATTATAATGGTATTGCTGCTGCAGATTATATGCCTTCTAGAATTTAATTGCAATCTAGGCCTTTTTTCTCAATTGAAATGTCAAAAATTTATATGATTCTCGATTTCATTACATGCTCAAAATAGTTTCTTTCAATTACTGCTTAATTGAAGTGCTCCTCTCAGTTTGAGTGATATAAATATATGAAAAATGTTACGCCCAACTTGTATAATTATGTTACTGAAAATGCCAGGAAGAAGAAGGGCTTATCATAATGGGGAGAGTAATGTTAGACTTTACAAAAAAAATTAATTATTCAAAATGATGCGGCAATTTCAGTACAAAATGAGTAAGAAATGGGAGTACAGCTATGAATTCTTTGAATAAAATTCTCTACCAGGTATATAAGCATCCATTTCTGCTGCGGGCTTCATAGTGGTGGCTGGTAAATCGTAGTCGGAGACGAGGAGAGTGGAGGGAGAGGGGAGTTCAGGTAGAGGAAAACTGAGGGGAACGAGTAGAGGGCAAAGGAAAAGGACTGCGGTCTCTAAGGAAAAAAAGACTGAGGTCATACACCGAGAGAGAGAGAGAGAGAAGCAGACGGAGGGAAGGCAACGAAGACAGAGACAGCAGAAGGAGAAATCGAGAATATTTACTACTCTTTCATTGAACAGTAATGGATTTTTATATAGTGTTGAGCCTGAGTGTAGTATTAACTGAATTGGAATATGTGGTCTGTAGCTATGAGTGTAACTGTGAGTTGAGACGTGCAGTAATTGAAATACAAGCATGTGCATTAACTGAAATATAGAGAAGTAACCAAATCCATGTGCAAGTAATAACAGTAACTAAAATAGAAATTTAGTTATAATATCTAAATTTAAGTGGAACCCGAGTGGTCCGAGTATTGCGCCAGCCGGTCCACATGGTGGGTTGCGGTGGTAGTGCCGCTTCCGAATGAAGTTCGGTAATTCCTGCAACATTGTCGTCCCCATCGAAAATAACCTTATCATTAAGGTTAAAGTCTGAAAAATCTTGATGGAGCTCCGCGACGTCTTCCCACGTTGCGTCCTCGATGGTCTGAGTGTCCCAGTGGACGAGTACTTGTGATAGAACATGGTTGTTGCGGATAACCTTTCAAAACCCCAGGAGCCGTTTGGGATGCAAGAGTGCTTGGGAGCCGACCGATGTGGGTGGTAGCTTGAACTGATGCTCGTGGTCACCTCGGCACTTCTTGACCAGAGAAACATGGAACACATTATGTATTTTTGACTCTACTGCTAGCTCCAGCTGATAGGCAACAGCACCTACGCTTTCTAAGATATGGAATGGCTCGTAACAACGTTTGGCGAGCTTATTAGACTGTCAATGGGCAATAGAAGATTGGCGGTATGGCTAGAGCTTCATGTAGGCCAGGTCACCAATCTGAAATTTCTTATCTAGTCGGTGGGCATCTGCCTGATTTTTCATGTGAAGCTGCGCCCTCTGCAAATTTGCCTTGATACCTACAAGTGTTGTGGTGCGAGCTGTGAGCAGCTTATCGGCGGAAGCAATGGGCGAGGCACCCTGGATATAGTCGAGTAGAGTAGGGGGTGGACAACTATATACTACCTCATAGGGGCTCATTCTGATTGATGAATGCCAAGCCGTGTTGTAACTCCATTCTACCCACGGCAAGTATTGGACCCAAGATGCCACTTGATCCGCGGCAAAGTAGCGAAGGTAATCTTCCAAGCAGCGGTTAACAACCTCGTTTTGTCCATCTGTTTGCAGATGGTAAGAGTTGTTTGTGGTTAAGCAGGTGCCTTGGGATTTAAAGAGTTTCTTCCAAAATGTACTCATAAAAATTGGATCTCGGTCCGAAATTATGTTGGAGGAAAAACCGTGTAGGCAGCAAATATCCTTTACAAAGATCTCAGCTAGCTGTCTAGCCATGAAGTGGTTTCCAAGGGGTGAGAAATGGGCGTATGGGCGTGTTTAGAGAGGCAATCTATCACAACCAATATAACGGTTTTGCCGTGTGAAGGAGGCAGATGAGTGATGAAATCCATGGAAAGGGAGTCTCATATCTTACTCGGAATAGGCAGAGGCTGTAGCAACCCTTGCGGTGTCGTAGTAATTGGCTTGACCTGTTGGCAGATCTGGCAGTTGGAAACGAAGTCTGAGACCTCCTTTCGCATCTGCGGCCAGTAAAATGAGGCTGCGATTCGTGCAAGAGTTCGTTGGACTCTCGTGTGTACCTCGAGAGGGGAATCATGGTACTCATGTAATATGAGTTCTTGCAGAGCGGATTCCTTAGGAATCAAGATCCGTTTTTTGTAGAAAATGAGGCCATCTAGCCAAGCATAAATTGGAGGATCCCCTGGTTGCTCCTGGATAGCCTGAACAAGTTGTGCTGCAACTGGACTCCGACTGTAATATTTTCGCAAAGCTGTCAGCAGGTTGATGACGGGTTTTGACACTACTTGAAGGGCCAAACATGAATCAGCAGGAATTCTTGAAAGGGTATTGGCTGGGCCATTTTCGCGGTCTGGTTGGTATACAATATCGAAATCGAACCCCATTAATTTAGTAATCCAGCGCTGTTGATTTGGCGTGTGGATGGGTTGTGTCAATAAGGCCTTGAGGGGTTGATGGTTCGTCTGGATAATAAATTTGGTCCCCAGTAAATACTGCCACCATTTCTTCACTGTCTCCATAATGGCATAAAGTTTTTTCATGTAAGTGGAGGATTCCTGGAGCTTCGTGCAGATCTGTTTGCTGAAGAAAGCAACCAAGTGACCCTCCTACAGCAGTATGACTCCAATGCTTTTCCTGGATGCATTCGTTTGAATCACAAACGGTCGGGAGAAGTTGGGCAGAGCCAGGACGGGTGTAGTGATAGGCGCTTATTTGAGGGAGTTAAAGGCATGCTCCGCGTCTGGCGTCCATATAAAGAAGTGTTTGCGTAGTAATTGGGTCAAGGGAGCAGAGATGTGGGCATAGTATTTGACGAATTGCCAATAATACCCAGACAGTCCGAGGAACCTGTGTAATGGTGTTACATTAGTTGGGGTTGGCCAGCTTTGAACAGCTACAATTTTAGCCGGATCTACAGCCACGCCGTGTTCTGAAATGATATGGCCCAAATAGGATAGTGAAATTTTCCCAAATTCACATTTGGATTGCTTGGCGAAGAAGGTGTGAGTGTGCAGGATGTAGAGGACCTACTCTAGGTGATTGAGATATGTATCCCAAGAGGGGCTGTAAACAAGTATGTCATTAAAGAATGCTAGCACAAACTGCCTCAACACAGGACAAAAGATGGTGTTCATTTTGGCCTGGAAGGAAGAGGGAGCATTGGATAAGCTAAAGGGCATTACCAGAAATTCGTAATGTCCCTCTTGATGGCATTTTGCTTGTGGTTGATTTGCTCTTAAGAGTGGAGGAAGTTGTGTTGGGGGATAAATTGAGTTTGGCTTGCTGGGGTGTATGCTGGAGGGGTTAATTTGCTTTTAAATTTTGCTGTCAGTATAGATATAAATATCGGTTGATATATATAGATATCGAGCCCATCTGATATTAATATTTTTTTATATCTTAACAAAATCACAATTTCTTATGATATTATGATATATTGACTGGGATGCTCTATTAGTTTACCATTTTTAGAAATTTTTTTTTCAATATATCTGATATTGATATAACTATGACTGAGATTTTCATGCATGGTTGCTGGGGGACGGAGGGAAAATGATTAGAAATATTTGTGTTGTTGTAAAAGGCAGCTCGGTGCACCAAGCTTACTGTAATTAGAGCTCTCGAATAGTTCCTTATAGTGCAGAGAGGTTTCTGTGATTTGAATCCGTTATCTCTAGCACACAATTGATCAAAATTTTTGGTGTGCCAAGGTTCTGTATATTCAAGCTAAGAAGCACTGACACTTCTCCCGGGCAATTAGGCTATTTTATATATTTTATAAGAAAACTAGAATCAAAATATAAATTAAAAAAATTAGAACCATTTGATGATTTAAAAATTATTAAAAAAATATAACCCCTTTCTTCATTATGATGGGTACGCCACAGCACAACTACTTCATATGGGCCAATTCGCATACTGTCCGGTGAATTTTTTCAATGATAAAATAATCAATACGTGTTTTTTTGATGATTTTGAAAATCGAGCTTACGAGGTGAAGATGTTGTAAATACCCTAGACGTAGTAACAGTAATGAGCTCAGTGCAACATAAAAAGTTTATAACTATAAACAAACTATTAAATTTAATCAGAATATTTTAACGTATCGTGTTCTTATCTTTAGAAAAACAACGCTTTGATGTGTCGAGGCTAGTTTGTCTTCCTATCTCGTATCAGTATTCATGCTTCTAAGCATTCAATAATCCTAATGTGATTGAAATTGCTAACTTTTGTGTTCTGTATGCCAGAAATTGTAAATCATTTAACTTTCTAAAATGAAGGCACAGGCTTTGGGATGGATTTGCTGAAATTTTCTCATATATCCCTCTCTTTATGATAGGCTTGAAAGAAAATATGAGTAGATATATAAAATATTAAAATATGTTTGTATTGGTTTTCAAATACTTTAAATATCAGCCAATATATTTGATATTTGTCAATATATCGGTCGATGTATGCTATTAGGTCTTTGATTGAAAAAAATCACGTTTGATGCGCCCAATGTCGATATATTTACGATCGATATTAATATTTTCATCAATATATCAGATAAAATGTCAAATTCTCTCTATTCTTTTTGTGCCGTTGCTCGGTTTGAAGTCTTCGTTTGTTCAATATTGATGTGATGTTGACGGTATCAGGGAAGACTTTGGATGACGGCGGCATCTAGGACGCGCTCGTCTGTTTGGAAAGTCAGCGACAAACATCCTGGTACTTCTCTCTCTCTCTCTCATGCATGTATGAATATTATATGGACTACAGAATGAAATATTAGCTTATATATCAGTGTCGAGTATAAATGCAAATACGAGTGATATATATTGGTATTGGATATCTCTGATACCAGTCGTGACAATATCGTAATATGCTGTTATGTTGATGATATAACATCCGATATTGAAAATATCGACTGATATATTTGATATTTGATTAATATATCGGCTAATATGATCCTATTATATTATGATTTTAGAAAATAATTTTCGGTATATCCAATTCCGATATGGTTGTGACAAATATTGATATTTTTATCTATAACATCAGGCTTCCCATAGTGATACTTTCAATACCGTGATAAAATTTCAATATGTCCTATTATCAATCGATATTTAAAATATCACCCAATATGTTGAAAAACATCGGATGCATTGTGCAATATTTACAGCTCCTAGCTTAGTAGTCGCAAAACATATCTTTGTGTTTGATATTTCTGATGCTGGTATGAATAGATAAAAATATCGATATTAGTATAAGTATCAGCATAAGTCGATGTCATATCGATATTGTATATATCAGATTTACATATCGGTATCAAATATATCAGACGTAATTCTTTTAAGAATTATAAGTTGATAAGTAAATATTGACCGATGTATTATAAATAAGACAATATAATGCGAATTTGCCTCGATATTTAGGAAATATCAATATTGGACGATCAATACAAAAATATATCAGATATTGGCGAATATTCTTGATATTAGTATATTTCAATACTGTAACAAAAATTCATATAGTTATGACTGATACTAATATTTTTTATCTAAAATGTACATGCAGTTAGTGCATTTGTTTATAATTTTACTTATAGTTATTTATTTATTTGTTTTTGTCCAAGGATACAATGCTAGTGATTCAGATTCAGATGAGTTGAAGAGTAAATCATGATCATTCAATTTTCTTCGATTGTTGGCATTGACAACAAAGTAAGTTCAAGCTCACTTTGTTTCTATTTTCCTTGTTATTTTCAAGTTAACTAAATCAAAATCTTGATCATGTGAAGATATTTTTTGTCTTGAGTGCAACTCTCTCCTCATTATTAAAAGGATGCAAAGGGGGAAATTTATCATTTATGCTCAAAATTCATCCTCCGGATATATGTAAATCAGTATCGGGCTATTGATGTTGATATTTTTCATATCATGAAAAATTGATATATATTGTCTTATCTGTCGATATTCATTAATTTTTTATTTTGTGAAAAATTTACATTATATACATCCAATACTAATATAACCGTGTCCCGTAACATTTTTTCTATTTTCACCATTGAATAAAATATTGACTAATATGTAAAATATTAACTGATATGTAAAATATAGGTCATTACGTATTAATGTTGGCATCTCTAATATTGAGTTTTTCGGTATTACGATAAAAATTATGATTTGTTGCTATATTGGCAATCTAGCAATTAGTATACATTTCGATATTTTTCTAATGTCCCTGTCAAGTTTCGATCCGCAAAACAAACTTTACAGCAAATATGTCTTATATCGATATGTATCGTCCTATTTGGCTGATGTTGATATAGTTGGAACTGATATTAATGCAATTGCAACTAATAGTTATACCGATATTTTTATTTAAGCTTGGGGCACTTAATTTGGTCTAGGGAGAGAGGGAGAAGTGGATATAAAGAAAGGGATGAGAAAAGAATTGAAAGGGCCTAGCGCGCCAGCTCGAGGTGCTTACAATAAGGACTAATTTGACTTGGGGCGGTGGTGATTTCGTAGCAATGGGTGGTAAGATAATTGTAATAGGAGCTGAATATACGACAGTAATCCAAGTGTGCTTACCTAGATTGAAAAAAATTCCCTGTCATGGCCTCAAAATGCAAAAAAATTAAGGCGTTACTTTGCTTCTGATATGTATTCGCTTAATCGGTGGATAGCTGCATGTTCTGGATCGGAACTGTGGTTGGTTCGTTCTCTCTTACATAGCATCTTTTGTTTAACCAAATAAGAAGAGATGATTAGTCATTACTCGATAATGCAAAATGCTAATCCATGACCCGTGGGCCGCTTACCTCTATGCGACTGCTTTATCAGCCTATCGCCTATTGTGGAAAGTTTTCCATTGTTGTCATCCTTAAGAGTTTGGGTTGTGTCTTAGTCTCAATGTGGTTGATTATCCTCTCAAACAAGTTATATTAGCCTTCGAAACCAAAACGGAAGAGGTTCATATCGGTTTTTGTCTTGTTAAGTCCTATCATTTCCTTAAAACTCAAACTAGGTGTAAATGTGGGAGTTGGTGAATACATTCATCGCAAAATCTTAGGGTAGAATTCTTTTTTCTGAGTGAAATTATTATATAATATTTTATCTTTTTTAAAAAAGAGTGAGTCTTGGCATAACGATTGTCACCAACTCAGAATAAAAACATGTAATAAAAATTATTAATAATTAAAATTCGTAAAATAAATCCTCAACTTAGAAATATCTAAATACGATATCCAAATTCAACTCAAATATGACAAAATACCAAAATAACACTATCACTCTTTCGTTATCTGTCAGTGTCCTTATTCGAGTTTCATGTAAGATATTCATTGCCCTCTAATCTGAAAGGAGTTAAAAATAATAAAATCGTGAGTCAAATACTCAATATGTATAAGTATGTATATATACATATAATAAAACAATACGTTTATAAATCAGATAGAAAGAGCAAAACCAATAAAACATGTACAAAATTTTGCATAAGCCAAAGGTCCAAACATGTCGATAAAACAAATTAAAGTGTCTAAACATGGTTTTGTATACGAACTTTATAATCCAAATGCAAAGTCAAATAGTATAAATGTACGAAACCATCCAAAATTCAGTATCCAAAGTCCAATGGTGGTTGAAACCTATAAATCTCAAAACCAAAGTCTCGAATATCCAATCATATGCAAGTAAACGTATCAAAAATTTAAAACATACAGAAATCTGAGAATGAAAGATTAAATGACTAATTTTGAGAAAATGTTATATATTTTCAATAATTTTAGGTCAAATTATTACTATTTGGGCATATAGGTAGACTGTCTACATATTCTTCTCTATAGATATGGTCAAACACCACTTTCTTTTGTCATCCGTGGATAATATATGCAATCTAGAAATCCATTTGAATATATTATGACGTTTGAATATATTAGTTTTATTTAATTCCTTACAACAGTCCTTCTTAAAATACCAAATTAGAAAAATTCTATAAGAAACTTCTAAAATCTTTTCTCTTTAACGGAAAAGTATAAAACTTTTACTCCGAGAAGTATAAATATAAAATTTTTTATCATATGAAAAAGTATAAATAATGTCAAAGCGATAACAAAATAAGGTCTGATCTAAAACTCATGTATAGATTACCGCATACAATGCCCATATATAAGTTTTTATAATTCTTTCTTTACAAATACAAGCCTAACATTTTAAAATATTTACTCATTTTATTTAAATTTTTAAACTTTTCAAATATATAGTTAAACTAAACAAAAATCTCAGACATTTAAGACTGGATAATAACACCCAGCCTCATAATTGCTAGCTGCTTGGTGGTTCTCACTTTGTACGATCATCACACCGTTGACTGAAGTGATAATACTCCTGTGCGAATCTGTTTTCTGCAGGGTGTCTTTTATGGAATATTAGCCATCCGATCCCGATCGATCTCGATGATGTTTCCGAAGATCTCTTCTGTACCGTTGATTATCAACTGCTACGTACATAGTTCTCGTGTTCTTTTATTCAGAGGATTCACTCCTCTAGGGTTAAAATCGGAATAATATTAGACAAGTTGCAAATGACGGTTCGACGGTTCGATGTGATTGCTCAATATTAACGGTCCGATTTGTTTCTAATCCATCGTATCTACCTAATCATGAGAATTAGGATACTGAAGAAATTTATATTTATCGAGAACAAATTGAAAATAAAATAATTATTTAATGCTTAAATATGAGCCGTTAGAAATTTTTTTTTTTTTAAATTTAATGGTTTAGATAAGAAGCAGAGTGTTGCTTCTCCCTGTGAGTAGTATCCCCAAGCAGAGTGATGGTTGTTATTTTATATTTTTTAAAAATTTAAAAGGTGTGGTAAAAATTTATAATTTTTTTGATTCTTTTTTATTATATAAGTATTTAATATTTTATCTTGAAAAGGAAAAAAATAAAAAAAAATTAGCTCCTATTATTTTAAAAAATTAATGAATAAAAATTATCTAGTCAACAGCTTGGAATCGATAGAAGAGGGGCTTACCTTATGTTGTGGGGGTGTCTCCCCAGGCCCATGAATTTTTGAGGAATGGTGGTAGAGGACTAGCTAGCCTCCTATTGGTGGCTCATGTTGTTAGGAATGTTAAGTTTTGATTGCTCCCTTTGTAAATATCATAATAAACAGATAATTATCGAAAGATTGCGCAATATTCGTACAATGATTACATCGTTGCGCATGCGCCCAGGTACTGAACCTAGCGGCATTCTCCCCCGAAGGGAGTTGAAGCGTCGATTTTAGTGACGCTCGCGCTTGAGGAGTACCTGACGGTGCTTGAGTGCTGCTCGTAATATAAAAATATATCTGATGCGTTTTTAGAGTATTTCGAAATTAAATCTCACATGATGAGTACCATACAAAGAAAGAGAACTGGAAAAAAGATAATAGGAAGATGTTTAACATTCGGTTGAAATCTCATTTAAATTTTATTTTTTGTCAAGGTTGGGTACGTTGTTTTAAAGTAGTTTTCTAGAATATATTTCATTTGATTACTCTTATTTCTCATTATATTTTTTCCTGTGAGTTGTGTGTGTTGAGGAGGTTGTAATTAACCTTTTTTCATTCAAGATTGTAGTAAAAAGATTTCGGTAGAGGTTACTGGTAACCGATACTTTTATGGTGGATCTGTTCGAAATTTATCTCGTAATTTTTTTTTAGTTGAAAAGAATTTTGTACATTAAAAATATTATACATTATTGTATTTTTTATACTCGCGAGTTTGGTGGTTGACGTTTAATGGGAGGTTTAAAATTTATTCTGCTGTGTCGGGTTATATATATATATATATATATATCTAGGACAAACCCCAACAAGGAGGTCACTGAAGGATCGGTGGCCAGCTGGGGTCTCCGGCGAACAAATTTTGCTTGGTGGCTAGTGGCAGTGGTTGGCTGAGAGGTTGCTTGAGCATGGACGGGGACGGCAAGGTAGAGGACTAGTTGGCCTCCTATTGGGGCTGTTGGTGGCTCATCAACGGGCGGTCATTGGAGGTTGGGTGGCTAGCTGGGATCTCTGGCGAGCAAATTTTGCTCGGTGGCCATTGGCGGTGGCTGTCTGAGTGGTTGCTTGACCATAGATAGGGACAGCGAGGCAGAGGATTAGTCAGCCTTCTATTGGTGGCTGTTGGTGGCCCGTATTGATGGGGGGTTGCCGGTGGGTGGGTCCCCAGCTGGGGTCTCAGGCAAGCAAAATTTGCTTGGTGGCCAGTGGTGGTGGCTGACTGAGTCGTTGCTTGACCGTGTATAGGGACATGGCTGAGTCGTTGCTTGACCGTGGATAGGGACAAGGTATCGGCGGGTGCCATAAGGAGTTTGTTATTTTAGTTCTAGTAAAAAATTATTTTTATA